>JAUMGZ010166962.1:0-15486 GCA_032359645.1 Pododesmus macrochisma
AATCACGATGGTTATGATGGACAAAAACCATTCCCAATAATAATACAAAATTGTCTTGCCAAAATTTAAAATGTAAGTATCATGTTATTGTTCTTAATTTTTTGTTTTTTGTTGATATATGGAGTTTGTTAAAAAGCGGACCAAATTTGACAAGTTATTAAGGACAAACGAATTGTTGACGGACGGACGGAGAGGGAGATTACAGAGCGTTCCAATATAAAATTTCGATTAGGGAGGCTCATTGTGGGGTCCTTCAGGAATTGACTAGGTTGTTATTTATCACCGCACAGTGCCCGTGGTTGCTATCTATATCTTGGCGAGGCGCTGTTTTGTTGCTTGCTGTAAAGTTCGCGAAGAGATGCTGTGATATACTAGCGGAGGAATATTGGTTAAACATTGATTTTTCTCCTCCCTCTATAATCCGATTTTAGTATTAACTCTGTGCCTCTAATTCGCCCACAGCAGTGGTACTACAAAGCCACGAACACATGACATTGCCTATATTCGATTTAGCAATTAACAGTTCTTACACGATGTAAAGTACTTTATGCCATACGTTATAAAAGCACCTAAATCACGAAAAATAAAGTAACTGTACCGCATCAAATAAAATGACTACTAATCACAGTGCAGTGTATATATATACTGGTTTCCTTTGTCAGTATGTAAGCTTAATAAGTAGTTTCTTTTTGGTAACAAATCACTTTAATTTCACAGATCCTTACTAAAAATGTTTTATAAATGAACAAAGGTTTAAGGCAACAGGAATTTTTTCCCACTTTAAGCTGTTGTCATAAAATACAAACGCACGAGTCCTTGTCCATGAAGCGCGACATCGACGATTATATGATAATGGAGTGATTTAATGATTGTTGAATATATACTGGTACACAAGTATAAAACGCAATGAAACCTATGCTATATCAATTTAAAATTTAACACAACTACTGAACTTACATGTTGTTATAGAGCAAAATCTCTCGTTTTACGTTTTATTCCTGATCATGGTTTGAAATGAAAAACATGTAAGAATATCATATGAATGACGTATTTATACTCCTTGAAAAATGACGTGGTTTCATATGCTAAACACCATCTTTTGTTTTAAAAGCACTCGAAAATGATAATAAAGTGTTTGCAATACTTGAAGTCATGTTTACAGGAAGCTAAATTGCTAGTGGTGCAGACTTAAGGAGACAGTAAATTTACAGTTGTTGACAATTTGATTGAACAAGATATTTTCCAATAATACGTGTTTGTCTTGGGTCAATGGAAGTCATTCGCTAAAAATCAGAGGCAAGCTTGAAAATCACCGTCTAGCTGTCTGAATTTCTTATTTTAGATTTCATTTGTTAAGCTCATATGTAATCAAGTTTAAATAAAAAAGTTCTGCAGCAGATGACCATGGGATTCTAACATTGTTTTCACGACCTACGTAAATGAATGAAATAATTGGCTTTTAATGATAGTCATAGTTTGATAGATTTAAAACAATATTAACAGTATGCTGAAGTATATTATTCTTTCATGCTTTCAGTTTTACTGCCATCTTAAGTTGTGCTGCCTGGACAAACAGTCTATACTCTTATACTGTAGTGATAATTGAAGAAACTGATCAGAACTGTCGCAGACATATTGACACTAGGGTCATTCTATATACTCCTTTGGGCCAAATGTGACCAATATTATGAGTGACATATCAATATTGGCGTAAGTTTCGATATGTACATCGCTGCCTTCGAACATTAAAGCGAGAGTATATCATATCGATGGTCTGGTCAAGTTTTATGTTACTACGGGTTTGAACCCGAATGATATCCTGTTTGTTTTGACATTCTAGAAGCGTGTACAAACATTTTCTGTCCAATATATTTTCCAAATTTGTCTTTCAACATCGAATATTTGTTGCTGTCTTTATACTATGTACATGTATAGTATAAGCTTTAGTCTTGCGTTGAGCATTATATAACGTTGTATAACGTTACATTTTTATTCGTGAATATTTAAATAAAGTGCTTTCATACTGACAGGAATATACACAATACTGTTTATTATACAATATATTTATAGGGATGGCTCAATATAGTAATGGGCCTTAAATGATTGGTTTATTCGATACATGAAACGTTGCTTTGGATTAGAAGCAAGGGGATATTTTAAAATATTTTTTTCTTTAATTTTTTCATTGTTTATTTTTTTCTTTCACGACTGATTTAAACACAAATGAATTGTGTTTTTTTTCACGACCGATTTAAACACAACACAATTATTGTATGTATGTATACCCGTTTTAATGTTCTTATGTTATAGTAGTTTTAACGTTTACAATTTTTTTTGTTTTAACACAATATCTTAATATGTCTATTAATATTAAAACTTAAGTTAGAAAAAGTTTTTTTCTTTCTTATCTTTATACTATTGGTTTTATCTTTAAACGCTTGTCTGTTATAATATAAGCTAGTGTTGAGCCTTATATTGATATCCTTTATTGTATTCGAAAAAAAGCAAAATGATTCCTAAAGTGGTTTCATGCTAAAAGATATATGCACAGTACATGTAGATAACATGTATATAAACGATAGGAAAATGATTACTTGGCTCTTTGGGGAGACACTTGATATGATAAACGTTGATTCCCTATAGAACAGATAAATGGATCGAAAATCAAGGAAGAATTATGTTTTTGTTAACTAAAACTTTAAGCACTGATGTATTTTGTGTTTAAGAGACCAGTATAGTATCATGGTTCTCAATAACCGTACATATGAGACCTAAGCTAGTTTTTGCAAATAATAACACAATATTGAACGTGATCTGTTTGGCCGTGGTTACATACACCGTAAAGGTAAATTGTATTTGCTCTGTTAAATTTACTTTTCTTTTCAAACAAACAAAGAAATCACGTGACCTTTCACACCCGTCAAAACAAAGAGATCACGTGACCTATTGTGTAGTTCCAAAATCAGAATACGGTTAGCAAAAATTACGTAATAAATTAATTAACATTATTCCTATTACAATTCTACATATTTATAAATTAATATATTTAAAATTCCTAAACACCAGATACTATAAATTAATTTATGTGAACATAAATACAAATATATCTATAGGGATGGATAAACACAGAAACCCCCACAGATACCATCGTGCGTGTTTCCTGTCGTTACGGTGATGATTTACGTTTAGTTGCCGTAGAAATGCAACCATCTTCTTGTTCATATAAATTTATTTTGGAGTGATGAAATCGTTAAGTGATTGAGTATGATGTTGCATATCTCTCATTAAAATATCATAATAACAGAGACAAAAGTTTATATGGAAAAGGATTGTCTGTGTTACACAATATAACTGTAAAACCAGGATCTGTGACCGGTTCCAGATCTGTGGCTGATTTCTAGACAAATGGTTGATTTTGTTTTTTACTATATTTGGTCATTGCATTCGTGAAGTCAATGTTATTACCATTCCAGGTATATTTTTACCATTCAAACAGGAAACTTATATAAGCATGGCCGTTTGATTGAAATAAGCACTTAGTATCATTATCATATACACGTGACGCAAATTGTTGTTTTCCCTACACACAGCACTGTTTTCTCAAAAAGAGATTTTTGGTATTAGTTTTTCTGGGAGTTGGTTACTGTAAAAATAACAACATAACATGTTATCAATAGTTTGCATTTTAACGCACGTCTAAACACTTTTTAAATTAACATTACGCGGAAGAAGATCAAAACTACAGTGGTGATGCGGTAACGTTGTATTAATGTGCTCCAATTCTCGCGTGCTCCACTGAACTTATTGAAAAATAAAGTTCAGTAGGTATCGATATAAATGCATAGGTTATACTATCAATTCGCACAGACTGTAAATATATAGCAATATATGTGACAAAAAGGTTAGTTCCAGTTTTTGTAATTCTCATACAAGAACGTTTTCTTCAGTTGTATGCATAAAAATACCATCATTTTGTAAAATCAGTTTGAAAACATTATATTACATTTTATTAGTCAAGAGGGTTTTTCTTCTTATTGGTTAATGGAGTTTTTGGACACAGAAAAATTTTTTCGGTGGTCAACAAATTCTTATTTTATTAATTCACTGAAAAAGTTACAGATGAGAAGTTGAATAGTTAATGCGCATTCTTGGTTAACATCGAGAGTGAAGTGACAATATGATATGGAACAAGTCATAGAAAAAGGAACATTTATAGCATATCTTTGAGTGAAGTGCCATAACCATTCACTGATTCAGTTATTTTGTGACGTTTCACTTGGTTATGTCAAATATCGCACCAAAATGTCTGCAATTATTAAAAGTGTATTTAAGACAACACTTCTCAAGTGAAAGAGGTTTTGTTCATTCCTTTAAAAGCAAATCGGTAAATCTTCAAAGGGAATAGTTGTAATTTTCAATTTTGTTGATTTTTTTTTCTTCATCGGGTTTATAGAGCCACAGGCAAATTAATAAAGCTACATTGGCTTTAAGGCAGATTAATTTTGTGCATTGATAGTTTCAACTTTCACTTTGCCTATATTGATTTCGCTCTTTGAATGCTACAAAAGATGTGTTTGCAGGCGGTCACCTAACCTTTCTCTAATTTCTAATATTCTAAGGCACTTCAGACGCCGTAATACAACACGATTACGCAATTTGTTATCAAGTCTTGTTGATGCATTTAACGCAACAAGCGCAAATTTAGAATCGCCGTCAATAATGAATCTCAACACTGGAAACCCACACGGGAAATAAAACAGAAATAAAGAAGAATTTTCAAGCTTAATCAATCCTCCCAAAGGTTTGCCGACTTCTACAAATCTGAATTATTTGAAACTTAGTTTCAAATGTCGAATATGTTTTTCGATTAAAGTATCAAAATGGAGTTCTGTTAAAAGTACTAACTACGCAATTATGGCCTTCTTCCACACTTGTCAAACACTATTCAAACTTTTTAATAAATATTTTTAAAAGCTGAAGCTTTCCTTGCTGGTATACATCTGAATAGGGTGATAATTGGTTTTTCGATTTACTATTTTATAAATGTCGAATATTTTGCATTTAATTATATATATGGATGTAAAACGGAATATTTCCTTAAAAGTTTAGATGAATTCATTTTTTCTTCTAAGCTTTTTAAACACTTGCACGAGTCGATTTAACCTTTAACGTAAAATATAAAAGTACATTTTGATTAAAAGAGCTGTTTAAATTCAAGAACATTTTAAACTAGTTCTCAATAACATAGATATTGCGTCTCTTTTCATTAAAGTGTATATATTATGGTGGCTGGTTCATGTACTTTCCTTAAATTAAGTAATTTCACTTCGAAAAAGAGATAATTGTCTTGATATCGTCTATTTGCAGCGAAATAACGAAAAGCCGAAAACAAACAGAAAGAATAATAAGTCGCTGCGAAAGATCGATGCAAATGTAACTAGTGGGGCGAAAAGACAATAATTATCGGTTTTTCGTCTTCGTCTATCACTGTCGCTCGCACAAATACACACTATACGCACGTGCACAAACTACATTTTCAGTCATTCAGTTTAAATTTCTTTTTTAATTCAATATCAGTTTTAATGCTTTCCTTATGTCTCTCACAGAACATTGGTATCTAAGTACATTATAATACGTACCTAACTTATTAACAAATATACTATATATTGCCATAGTACATTGCATTGTGATGCACAGTGTACAACGAAACAACGTTATCATTCTGTTTTTGTTTTACAGCGTTACGCCATTCAGATGTAATTCTTTGCAACACTGATAACTGATGAATGAAAAAGAGTCAGCTTAACGTTACAGTAGCAATTATAGATTTTGACATAAATTAGACTTTAGTTAATAGATGGCACTTTTAAGCTACGTCATACTGCGACTTTCAGAAGGTGTGCCAGTTGTCAAATTCTATAACTGAAACAAGAACATTCAATATATGTTAAAGGATTGGAACTCAATAAAGCATGCCAGTTGTCGATAATGGAAATAATTAATTGAGAATGACGTATATCTATTGACTTTCAAAGTGTATTTAACGACAATTTGCCACTAGTTTCAAAGTCTTGATTTGCACCTCGGAATGCTCTAGAATTCAATATATGAGGCGCAAATTCTCACATTTTTCTGGGGGTACGTACTCCTGTGCCCTACAAGCCGACCATCGGATGTGCATATTATTTTTATTGTCTGCAGTTGCCTTCTTTTCGCCTTACGATTCAAACGCGAAAAAGCGATAACTGTCATCTTTCTTTCCCGCTCATGATCGTTATTTTTCAGGAAGAAAACTAAAAGATGGAATATAAGGAATGGCATGATCCAGCCCCTAAAATCTATAGCATATTATTATATTTTCTATTTTCTTGAGCATTTGTGATTGTTTTCTACCAGTTTTATCAAGTTTAACAATATTTTGATTAAGTGCAAAAAGTATATGATAGACCTAAACTGACCTAAAGTTTGCGTGCCCACGATTGGATATTTTAAGTTGACTGTGCAGCTTTACGACACAGTCAGTTAAGACAAAATGGTGTCCTTTGCGGGTTAGTGCTTTAGCAGTAGCGACAGTGTAATCACCGGTCGGTATAAACATTGAAAGAATCCAAACAAGCCATAGTCTGCGCCGCTGAGACGTACCGACACTGTAACACTGAGATCGGAACTTACACTGACTCCGAGACCGACAGATACTGATTCGGAAGAATAAACGCCGACTTTGAGACGGATTTACATTGCGACTCTGAGACGGACAAACATTCTGCCTCCGGGACAAGCACACATTTAACTTGTGTAGTATTAAATCTGACTGAGAAACGGACAAATATAAGCAATCCGCCCCTAAGACATACAAACGTTCCGACTCTCAGGCGAAAATAAGAGTTCATAAAAGTCTTACCCAGTTCCTCAAATGTTATGTGATAATTGCGAATTTATATAACTTGCTGAAAGGAATCTGTGCGTGCATTTATTAAAAAAAAAACCTGCTAAGAGATAACCTTGATTTAGAATGCGTGGTATGTAGAATGATTTATAAATATACAAGACACCAGAGCATAGATGTTAATTTAACTACTTAACAGAATGATCAGTAGGAGGCCCTCTACTGGGCATACGTACTTTATCAAAACTAAGTCTGAATCTATTATAGTAAGTAAACATGATTTTGCAGAAAGAAACTCGCCGCGACAGCTTAATGCGTTTGTATTTTATACATATTCAGGAATACAGCCTGGAATATATTTAGATATTCTGAATGGTATTTTAGAGCCTAATTTCGTGCTATTTTCAGATAAACTTTGTGGTTATTTAATTCTCACAACTTATAATAAAACCAGAGATAAAATCCTGCTGTATTCAGTAAATATACTACACTTTATAACACTAATCCCAATGTATATTCACGTCTAGTAAGCCTACACTTATTGCACTTATCTTGTTGTACATTCAGTAAATAAACCACACTTTATGGCACTTATAGTACTTAATTCTGGTATAATCTTTAAACGATTGGACTAAGCGGCAAGACCTCTGACTAAAGCAATTTATCTTTGATTGATTTGACCTTCGGAGCATGGATATGTCTAAAGCAATTAATATTTTGATATATTTAACTTCGCAGCAAGGATACTGACTAAAGCAATTAATCTTTTGATTGATTTACTTAGTAGCAAGGATACTGACTAAAACAATTTATCTTTGGTTGATTTGTCTTAGTAGCACGGATACTGACTAAAGCAATTAATCTTTGATTTATTTGTCTTAGTAGCAAGGATACTGACTAAAGCAATACATATTTGATTTATTTGTCTTAGTAGAAAGGATACTGCCTAAAGCAATACATCTTTTGATTGATTTGTCTTAGTAGCCAGACTACTGACTAAAACAATTTATCTTTGATTGATTTGTTTTAGTAGCAAGGATAATGACTAAATCAATTAATCTTTGATTGATTCGTCTTAGTAGCAAGACTACTAACTGAAATAATTTATCTTTGATTGATTTGACTGAAAGACAAAGCTACTGACTTAAGCAATTTATCCTTTAAGCAAACCATAGAACTTAAAAGGTGAAGACGTTCACATTGAAATATATCTTGAAGCGTTTAACTACTACATGACAATGTAGATATTCGTAATTAATGGATATATTAATTTCTTGGTTTTAATTTTGGTCATGAAAACTCTTTCATCCTACTACTGTAAAAGTCAATGTATGATTATCTGCGAGTGTAGCCAACTGGTAATAGAATTTATGTTGTCCTTGCCA
This sequence comes from Pododesmus macrochisma, assembly GCA_032359645.1. Classification (NCBI taxonomy): domain Eukaryota; kingdom Metazoa; phylum Mollusca; class Bivalvia; order Pectinida; family Anomiidae; genus Pododesmus; species Pododesmus macrochisma. Next base: position 8,272 of record JAUMGZ010166962.1, read on the forward strand.
TATAGTAAAAACATTTCATTCACATACAACAAAATGTAGTTATCAGAATTAATCTGCATGGTTAGTAAAGTGTCTTATCTAGATCACGAATCACACCGATGGTCACAATCAGTATGACGTTTTTTCCTCAAAGAGTATTATTTGTACAAACTTTAATAAAAGTATGATCCCTGAACGTAAAGTTTGTAGTAAACAATATATATCCACAAGTACTTTTATTACCATTCAATTGCTACATATTTTAAAAGGGCTTTTCTTGCAATCTAACGGATATTAATTTCGTACTGGTTTAACTACACTGTATATCTTATTGATATTGCGTCTCATCCAGAGTGATCAAAGTACAAGTGATTTTTTCCTACAATCCAAAATATTTATTTTAAGTCTAAGAGTAAGAGCCCAAGAACCAAAACAGTTGATGCACTGGATTAAACATTTACGCGTTTTATATTAAACATAATTAAAAGATTCAGTATAACACAAAGACTTTGGTCGCTCCGCTTATGTGTTTTGTAGCAGGAATGTGTAAGTCTCGATAGACAAAAATGCTCAACTAATCAATAGAACAGTAAAGTTTACCCAATGAATTACATCAAACAGCTTGAATATTTTACGTTGAAGGTGCAAATAAAAAAATAAGACTGTGTTGCCTTCACGTTATTAAACACCTTCACAAAAGTAAAATGTGCGAAGGAACTATTGATCTAGCGCAATAGATAAATGCAACGGAGCGACTTTTGCCGGTGAAACCGGAGAAAGATATACCTGGCGGTAAGAAGCTCTGGGGAGCGGAAAAGTCTGCATCCGCACTTTCGCGGGAATGGTGAAAAGACCGGGAATGAGTTGGTTAATTAAGTCAGTAAATGATCGGACGATTTCACAAAATGTCGCCAGTGTGCTGTGTTGTAAAATAAATCAATAAGAATTCTTTAAAAAGGGGTCAAGTCGTCCAGGATAATTTAAAAGCGACAATATTAATGGAGTCATCCTAGAAAGTAAACAATGAAGATATATAACCAAGTTAACATTTGAAATTACAAAAAGCAATTTCCTCAATAGAATAAAATATAACGGAGTCGTCCTACGCATTATTAAGCTAAGTCCTCTATATATATATATATATATATATATATATATATATATATAATAATGAAGTTGTCATACCTAAGAATGAAGCAAAGTCTCCAGTTGACATATGATAAGGAAACAAATAGACACAAAAGTAACGCATTCGCTATTGATATACGACGAAGATTGTCTTGAGAGAGTGCATGCTATGTTGGTATTTTTTTTTTAAACAAATTGATTATTTCGCCCTAGGAAGCTAACACAATGTTCTCATATTCCCACTAAACATAAAAAACATAAGACATCAAGGAGAGTAGAAAGAATTGCTCCCAGTTTACCAATAAACATAGGTCAACGTAGTCGTATTCCATGCAACGGCGTTTCCGGCTACCCTTCTATCGAACTTTACATGGGGATCTTTATCGTGCCAGGGGGTTAATAATCCCTGTACACGGGACCACTAGCTGAGCATCCCCTCCGAAGGACATGCTGATCTTTGCCAGGCCTCTACCCTTCAATCTGTCTGACTCGGGTCACCATACTAAAACACAAGTTCCTGTTTTGTGTTGAAATATAAAAGGCGACAATACGATATGAACTGTAAATGCGAAGCGGCATAAAGACAAAAGACCTCATTCCGTTACGTATGTCGTGATGTTATTGTACGGCCATATTGTCGTAATGTTACCTGCATTTTGTCGTGCTGTTATTGTGTCGCATTTGATATATTAAACGCTACAACACGACATTTACTCCATACAAATACGATATTCTTGAGACATTTGGTATTAGATTGAAATGAAAAGGGTTACTGTTATTCTCTTTAATCTTTATTCCAAATCTTTGATCGCCAGATATTTATTATCAAATTAAGATATGTAAATTGTTTTTGTTTTTCATATTTTAAAATGAAATATAGACGTTGCTATAAAGTTTGAAAGGAAGTGCTTGATTTATGTCGCCCATTGGTTGACTCTTTTGCAGACTTCACATATACGATACATAGCCTTATAATTGATGACCTTTACTCGAAGCCTCCATTATTTTCTTTCTCAGACTAGTTCTTGTATGCTCCTTTTCATCATATTGTCAGATGAACCTTAGAACTATATGAAACTATTTACTGAATAAATTATAACACAAAGTGCTCAAACATTCAAACTTACAAAGACTTTCATTTGCAAATAGAAATTTAAACTGATAATAGGGTTTGTGGAGGAATACTCAAGGAAAAAGCATTGAAATTTGACTAAGTTCTGAAAATAAATGTTTTTTATTATCTGAACGAGTACTAAGAACGAAAGATTTGAATTATGCTTGCAGACAAAATGTCCATACACTTCAAACTTGCTGGTAAGATACGAAACATATCAAAAAGCAATTAATTTATTAATATTTTCGAAATTGGTGTCAGAACAGCTTAACTTTCATTGCTTAGACAACATGCGCTGCTATATGGATGTAATATAAGGCAAAGAAAGTGTTAAACGCTATGTGGTCTGTACGTAACTGGTGCACTGTAACGTGACAGACAACGTTTTGTAGCATTTGTGGAGCATTCGGAAAGTTAAAACTTAAATGAAAAACTTGTGAGAAGATACGATCAATTAACACGACTATTTGAACTTTTAAATCGAGTCCTACCATTAACAGAAAATGAATTGTTTATACTCCTAAGAGAATGAGGTGGTTTTATATGGTAAAACAAGAATAAATAGGACCAACACCATTGTTTGTTCTAAAATAGTAAATCGAAAAAACCAAGACGATATTCTAAGGCCGTAAGTCCATGGACTTTGGCTAACAATGAAAATAATGATAAGGTGTTTGCACAATACCTGTAGTCATGTTTACAGGAAACTATATTGCTAATGTAAATGTAGCGGACTTAAGAAGACAGTTTATTTACAGCACTTGACTATTTGATTGGACAAGATAATTTCCAATATAACGTGTTTTTCTAGGATCAATGGAAACTGAGTGCTAAATATGGAGAAGCTTGAACATCTCCATCTAGCTGTCTGCATTTCTTATTTTAGATTTCATTTGTTGAGCTTATAATTATGAAATCTAGTTTGAATGAAAAAAATTTCACCAGATGACCATGGACTTTAAACATTTGTTTTCATGACTTACGTAAATGAATGAAATAATTGGCTTTGATAGAATTGAAACATAATCAGCAGTATGCAATAGTTTTTCTTTCTCCAATTTGACTGCCATCTTAAGATGTCATGCCTTGACATATAGAACATACTCATATACTGAAGTGATTAATAGATGTTACGAATCAGAACTGTCGCAGACATAAAGACATCTGGGTCATACTATATACTCCTTTTGGTCTAAAGTGCTCAATAAAGTGAATATTTGCCTTGAAACATTAAAGCGAGAGGTAATCCAGGGAATGTATTGTCAATTTTTCTTTTTCTTCCGTTTTGAACAAAAATGGTAGTGTGTTTGTTTTAAAATTCTAGAAGCGTGTACAAGATTTTTATTTTTAACAATTTTCCAAATTTGTCTTTAAATATCGAATTTCAATAGTCATGCTCGCTTGTTACATTTATACAATAAACTTTAGTCTTGCGTTGAGCATTATATAACGCTATTATTTCGTATTCGAAAATAGATAAAAATTAATCCCAAAGAGGTTACACACTGAAAGGAATATACACAATATATGTAGATAGCGTATATATAAAGGATGGGACAATGATTACCCGGGTCTTTTGGGAATCACTTGATATGATAAACGTTGATTTCACGTAGTTCAAACAAACGGATCGAAAAACAAGGAAGAATTGCCTTTGTGACCTAAAACTGTAAGCTCTGATGTATGTTGTGCATATGAAGTCAATATATCTATAGGATGGATACACAGAAAACCCCATATATACAATCGTGCGTGTTTCCTCTCGTTCTGGGGATGATTTGCGTTCAGTTGCCATAGCAATGCAACCATCTTCTTGTTCAGATAAATTTGTTTTGGAGTGATGAAATCGTTAAGTAATTGAGTATGATGTTGCATATCTCTCATAAAAATATCACAATAACAGAGACAAGAGTTTAGGTGGAAAATAAGTGTCCGTGTTACAATATACAAATAAAAGACTATAGGATCTATGGCCGGTACCAGACTGATTTCCAGACGAATGGTTTATTTTGGTTTTCACGATATAAGGTCATTGCATTGTTACTACCTTTCAAAGTATACTTTACCCTTCAGACAGGACACTAATATAAGCATGATATTTTTCGTTGAGAGAAAACACAAAGTAGCATTATCATTTACACGAGACGCAAATTGTTGTTTTCTCTTCCTCGCACAGATACATTGGTTTCTTCAAAGTACAAAATTGCAACTTGAATCATGCCTCCGATAAATATGATATTTATAAGAGGAAAGAGCCAAAACTCTGTGTGAATTACCCCGACGCAAACCCCAGATCTTGCTCGAAGCTATATTTAGTATTGGTTTTTCTCGGAGTTGATACAATACGTATTACATTGTATAATGAATATATAGGAATATACGTGCTAAATATGTAAGTACTTATGCTCTCTATAATCCTCTCACAAGACATTTTTCTTCAGTGTCATACAACACACATGCCATCATGTTGTCAACCGAGTATATATCCTATATCATGCATAAGTCCAGAGGGTTTTTCAACATATTGGTTTATGGATATTTTGGATATTGAAAACCTCCTTTGGGTGGTCGGAAACAATCTAATTTCATTACTTGACAGAAAGTAGATGCAAATGAAATGTTGAATGGCTTAAAAGCGTATTTCGCTAACGTTGATAATAAGTGAACGACAGAGTGATAGTGAACAAGGCATAGCAAGATGAACCCAGCAAATGTTTGAGTGATAACAAACAGAAATGATATGAACATCACAAATGTTATTGACAAACGAACAATAGCATCATCAAAAAGTCACCACCAGATAAACGTGCCAAATGCGAAAAATTAATAATAACGTCAAACCAACCAAATGCCGAAGAGCAACTCGCTCATTACACAAAGTCAAGCTACTATAAACTATCACCACAACCATCCACACATGTTGTTGTGTTATTACGTTCACACTAATCCTGTCAAATGATGCAAATATTCTTCTACAATTGTTAAAAGTATATTTAAGACAACACTTCTCAAGTGAAAAATATATTGTTAATTCAATTGAAAACAAAACTTCAAAACGGTGAATCATCAAATGTAAAAAATACCATTTTCAATATATTAAGTTGTCCTCCTTAACGGGTTTATACATCCGTAAACAAATTAAAAATGCTACATTGGCTTTTAGGCAGATTAATTGTGTGAATGATAATTTATAACTTTTGCTTTGCCTGTATTGATTTCGCCATGTGCATGCTGCAAAAGATGTGTTGTCAGGTGGTCACCCAACCTTTATCTAATTTCTAATAATCTTGTATACTTCAGACGCCATCATAAAACACGATTACGCAATTTGTTATCAAGACTTGTTGGTGCAGCTCCATTCAACACGCACACATTTAGATCTCCATCAGTAATACATCTCAACACCGGAAACCCACACGTTACATAAAACAGAGATAAAGAAGATGATTAACGTTAATCAATCCTCCCAAAGGTTGCAGACTAAAACAAACCTGAATTACATGAAACTTAATTTCAAATGTCGAATTTTTGGTTTTCGATTACAGTATTAAACTTAAAATCTGTTTAAAGGACAACTAACTGCGCAAGGATTGCCTTTTTTTACAGTTGTCAAACACAACTCAAACTTTCAATAAATATTTTCAACAGCTGAAGCTATCTTTGATTGTACACGTCTGAATAACGTGATATTCAGGTATAAATGTCGAATGTTTTGCATTTAATAATATATATAGATGTAGAACGGAATATTTTCTTTAAAGTTCAGATGAATTCATTTGTTCATTGAGGCTTTTTAAACACGTACACGAGTCGATTCAGCTTTTAACATAACATAAGACAACATTGGAAGCAAACATTATGTAATAGCCTTCTTCCACAGTTGTCAAACACAACTCAAACTTTCAATAAATATTTTCAACAGCTGTAGCTTTTTGATTGTACACGTCTGAATAACGTGATATTTAGTTATAAATGTCGAATATTTTGCATTTAATTATATTTATGGATGTAAAACGGAATATTTTCTTTAAAGTTCAGTTGAATTCATTTGTTCTTTGTGGCTTTTGAAACACGTACACGAGTCGATTCAGCCGTTATAACATATGAAAACATTGAAAGCAAAAATTGTGTAATAGCCATAAACTGACCGACGTTTTGCGGGCTTAAGATTTATCATTTTACGTTAATTGCGCAGCTTTACAAAAGCGTCAGTTCAGAAATAACGGTTTCAATTGTGGGATTATGCTTTGATAGAAGTGACAATGGAATCACCGGTCGGTATTAACATTGAACGTATCCAAACTAGTCTATCGCTTAGACGGACCGAAATTCTTGACTTGGAACACACGCTGACACCAATACCGACAGCCACTGACTAAGAAGTACACACATCGAATTAGATGAGGATATACAGCGCAACTCTAAGACGGACAAACACTCTGCCTCCAAGGCAGGCACACAGATAGCTATAATGTTCAATCTGCCTGAGAAACAGACAAACGATCTGACTCTTTGAGACATACAAGTGCTCCGACTCTCAGGCGAACACAATAGTACATAAAAGTCCAGCTCACTTCCTAAAATGCTATGTGCTAATTGCAAATTAATACAATTTGATGAATAAAGTTTGTGCGTTTATTTATTAACATGCCTGGTGCTAAGATATAACGTTGATTTGGAAAGAGTAGTATGTATGTATAATGATTTATAAGTATACAAGACACCAGAGCATAGATGTTACATTGAACTACTTAACAGAATGATCAGAAGGAGGCCCTCTACTGGGCATACGTTCTTTATAAAAATAAAACAAGTCTTTAACTACAGGAAATGAACATGGCTTAACATGAGGCAGCTCGACGCGACAGTGAGATACGTTCATATATTTTCTCACATAATTTGCGTGTTACCACACCATTGTGCAGTGTGTTATCACTTTGTGTTATCAAACCGGTCAAGTTGTTATCACACTGCTTATTACGTCATTTGATTGG
>JAUMGZ010166973.1:0-15485 GCA_032359645.1 Pododesmus macrochisma
AACTCCTGTAGATTTGGTATTTCATATTGGAAATGACAAGTTTGTGTGTTAAGATATCTGAAGTCAACACAAAATCTAAACTGTGAAAGGCTGGAATCTTTAGTGATTGGTTTTGTAGGTATTTTGTTTAGCGACGTTTTACTTACAAGAACAACAAGACTAGATATCAATACCTCTTCTGCCTCACCAATAGGTGCAATGGTTCCCTGATCCAGTAGATCATCTAAGTGATAGCGAAGTACTTCCCTTTTATCAGGAGGTAATCGATACGGTCGTTGATATTTAAATTGTGCGTCTGGTTTCAGTAGAATTTTATGTTGGACAATATCCGTGAAGCCTAAGACAGGGTTTTCCTTAGTGAAAAATAAGTCTCTATGCTCATCCAAAAGAGAAGCCAAAGTTTATTTTTGCGAGTCTGACAAATGATCAGGTAAATGAAAGTTACTTTGAAACTGATCATCGGGTTTATGTGAAGCACAACGTTGGTGATCAACCTGCAAATCCGTGGCACACATTTGTTCTGAAGACAATTGCATATGCTGAAGTGATTTGTTATCCACATGTACAAATGTTTGGTCATTAGACATGGTTTCAAATTTTGCAATAAGTTTACCCTTTGGAATTGTTATAGGATTGTCTCTCAGGTTTAAAATGTTGAGTGGGACAGATTTGTTTGCACTGATGGTAACAAATGTTCTTGCTACTAGTAACTTTTGACGTGCCATATACGGACTTAACGAGCAATGCCTTGAGCTCCATAGACAACACAACTTGGTAATTGTCCCCAAAACAAAATGTCAGAATTTGCTGGTACAGTGAATCTTTTCACATTTCTCACATTGGCTGCCTTCATTATATATGAGTGAACACTAAAGTTCAGACAAAATTGTTTTCAGAAAGATATTTGGTACTTAAAATGAGTGGTTGTAAAGACTGTGGCATAATATTATGAAAATCTTGTGGAGTATACATTTTAATAGATGATGTGCCCAAAATAGATACGGTTCGATTATTAGCCAGCAAAATATCCTGTTGTTGTTCCGATAGAGGCGATTTACACAAATCTGGGACTTTTGAGAAGAGTGCCTCACACATTACATTAATTGAACGTCCGGTGTCAACGAGTGTTAACACCTTTGTATCGTATAGTAACAGACACGAAAATAAATTGTTCCCTCCCTATGCTTGACCCTTCAGAATCAGAATAAGCTGTATCCATATGTTTAGGTTGATGTGGCTGATGGACTAAGGGCACATCACCATCAATGTGACGTGCGCATGCAGAGAATTGTGAATCCATTTGGTTGGCACTTATTGCTGGAAACCCCCAGGATTTGTGCCTTGGCTGTCCTGGGTTCAAGTAGTTTCCCCTAGCGAAACTCTGATTCACGATAGGAGGATTTTGGTTCCCTCCCGCTAAATTAATAGGGTTTGGCAAGTTTTGACCATACAACTTACAAAAAAAAGCACCCGCTTATATTGTCGACAGATTTGACACATCATATTGGGCGAAGGTCGTCCAACTCCAGTCCAATTGCATTTATTGCGATAATGCTCATGTCCCTTACATGAATAAAAAGTGTTCTGTTGTGGTTCTTGATTTACTATGTTTTTGTATGGTTGTTCAGGTTTGGTTGCAGATAATGTCGAAATAGCCTCTGTTAGGTGTTTCACTTGATCTTTAAATGCTATTATATTGGGATCAGGTTTTGATATTGAAACAGCAGCTACCTGCGGTGGTCCAGTTGTTGGAGTGTGGCTATAATGAGAAACCACTGACTGTTTTGGGCATGAAGCAATAGATGTTGAGGTAGGACTATATGAATAAGTAAATGGCACTGACTGTGTAACACTACCAAGAGTGGGCTGATGTTCATGGACTCTATAACCGAACGCTTGCCTGCTTTGGCATCACATAGAGCCGCTGTAAGATCTCTCGGTAGGCGAGTTTGTACAAAAAAATTCAATTTCTCCGGCAACACGCTTATAAACTTTGCTATAAGTTTATGTTCTCTTTTTCCAAGACGCTGCCCCTTCTCCAAAAGTTGACAGTGAAAATCTTCCAGAGGCTGACCTGGAAAAAGTGTCATATTGTGAAATGCCTCTGTTTCAAGAAGCATGACTGGGTTTTGTGAATCCATAATTCCAAATCGCTGCATAAATTCGGTTTCAAGATTTTGCCAAGACCCTAAAATTTGTTCATCAGTGATTGAATCAATCCATGACCTGGCAGGTCCATGCAAGTGTAAATGAAAGGCAGCAACTTTACGGCCTTCATCTAGATTCATATTCCATAATCTGGTATATGAGGCAAATTCTTGAAGGAATTTCACTGGGTTTTCATGCGGATAACCAGAAAATTTACGACATGTGATAGATTTATCCATTATGAAATTACAATCATTCAAATAATTGTTGTGTGGTTTTGAATCTTGATCTAATGGCAAATTTGTAAATGTATTTAATGATGTGTCTTTAATGTCTGATTGTATAGAAAATTCCGAAAGGCTTGAACAACGGGATATATGAGAAAAGTCAGCATTAAATGATTGTTGATCAACAAAATAACCAGCTTCACAAAATATATCAGACTTTAATTCGTTTTGTGCTAAAAAGCTTTCGTTTAATACGTCGTCGGAGCCAAAAGTTTCATCAAGAGTAATAAAACTCATGTCAGTAAGGCATACTTGAAGTTATTACTTGTGAAAGTAACATAAACAACTAATGAAAGTTGTTAACACATAATGTTAATGGAAAGTGAAAGTTGACTAATGTTGTAAAGGTATACTTGAAGTTATTACTTGTTAAAGTAATATAAACACTAATGAAAGTTGTTAACACATAATGTTAATGGAAAGTGAAAGTTGACTAATGTTGTAACCTAAATGAACGGAGCCAGCGGTTATCCAGTTGAATTTAATGTGAATTCTGGTTTAGTTCTTGCGAGACGAGTTTAATTTTTTCAGCCCAGGTGATCAATAATTCTCGAGTAGGGTGGAGTCCATCATGCAACATTCCATATCGAAAAGCAGATGTTCGTCCTCGTGATCTGTGGATTCTCAAGTAAATGTGTAGAGGAAGATGGTGTCCGGAGTTTTTCTTATTAAAATTTTGAATAAAATGATTGTTTAACCGCATTACAAACTCCTCATATGCATGTTGGTGACCCGCTGTTACTGAATGTGGACGTAGATTTGATTTGTGCGGGTATTTTGCTATCGACCGCAAAAGGTCTTTGGGTGGAACAGTGGCGATGAGTATTTGGGCCTTTGGGGCCTTTTCCTTAATAGCCCTTGTCAATCTCTCAAAGTTGGAAACAATTTTATTGTAAATATGTTGAAGCTGTGACTGGGAAAGAATGCAATTATCAGGTATTTCATTTATTCCAACTGCAATAATCAGTAAAGTTGGATTTGCAATCAACCGAAATTCTGTGCTTTGTAGAAATTTCTCGTGGTCTATTATACAGCCACCCGGAACAGCGTGTATCAAAAATTGGCGGTCAGCCAAAATATTGGCTATGCCCATAAAACGAGAGTCGCTCAAAATTACTGTAGACATGCAGGTAACTAAGAATGTATCGATAAATAATGTCACAGAAATAAAGTTATTATGATAAAAAATATATTATACAAGGATACCAGGCAACAAATATGCTTGTGGCCGCAGGGCACACTTTTCGTCTGCTGCTACACGTGGTGTGTATCCGCTGTCTGTAAAACCAATCAAACGCTGTATTTACCAAAAAATTCTAAAAATATGGCCGTAGGGCACATAACACGTTACATTATCTTCAATTCGGGTTCTCCACCATGTAATATTCGCTTGCTGAGAGGTTATATAAATAAAACAAGACGAGATGATTTCAATAGCTTCAATCTTCGTAAAACATAAACGTCACAACTAAAAGTATAAAACGGAAAAAAACGTATACGGTGATCACAGATCCGGACTCCCCTCGACCAGCATACCCATATACATAACAGTCATTAAAACTACATAAACCGCAAGTAATTCCCGTCTGTTTATTAGACCCAATATACATTGTAATATGAGAAAAACTTACTTCAAAATTATTGCTACAGGTGCCTATGATTGTGACAGCCGCCATCTTGCTCTGTGCACTAAACCTTCTAAACCACAAGGCGAGGTGGTTTGATCGGTTCATCAAACCGGTTTTAGTTTACCATCATCAAAGCAAACAAAAAGTTTTGGTTTAAATCTAGTTTTAAACCATTTTGTCGAACAAATGGAAAGTTTACAGAACTGGTTCGAAACTAAAACTAGTTTGTGAAAAACAAATTCGCCCTTTGTTTGTGTCATGTGATCATCGAAAGTAGTGTCAAGGTGTCTACTACTTACCTCCGAGGTTATTACGCCGAGCACGTTACGAAATAGAGGAATAGTTCAAGCGCCGATACAACGCAAGCATTTTCACACGAGAAGAATCGAGGGCAAGCCGGATATCGGAGGGCTTTTATGTCTGTTTTATTTTATTATGTAGCCACAAGGGGTAAGAATAGCTAATAAAGTATACAAAAACAGTAGCGTGTGTGTCCCCGAAACAAAACACCGAAAATATTCTTTCACCATATGCTTTTGAAATAGAACAAACACAAATGTATTCGTACATTTTTGAAGGTTTGTACGTGGACAGTGCCAGCTAAATACGCATTTCAAACGACCTATTGCGATTACAAACACAATTCTTATCAAATGTTTGAGTTAACATTCCTCTAATCAGATATAAAATTGAATGAACTATTCATATTTTACATTTTTGTAAGGAATGTATAATTTCCGTAAATGTGAGAGAAATAAAATTCAGAGTGTTAAAAAGTTAAAACCATTGAAATACTTAATACATAAAAGATATAAATATATATATATACATGTACAAATGTAAATATTTTAGTTTCAGATTTATCAAATTATTTCAATGTATACATTGAATGATATTTGCTCTGGTCATTCAAATCAACTTTCAAGAAATTATTTTTATATATATTTTCAAAACATATCTAATATCAGTCATAAAAAGTTTTGATTAGATTTAATCTTGTCATTTTTTTTTCTCAATGGAAGTTGTATATATTGTTTTGTTCTTTATATTTGTATTGGAATTAAAAAGGTTAAAAAGAATTATCTGTTTTGTATAGTCTTTGTCCCAGGTACTGCACATGTTTGTCCTGCTGTCTTAAAAAGAGTATATATTATACTCTTCAATAATATGTACACTGCCTAATTTTAGGTGTCACAATATTGGTGAAATACTCTGAATGTGACGTTAAGCACTAATTAAACAAACAAACAAACAGTTTATTCAAATATAAATCAAACTTTGTCGAAAGGGATCCTGTGTTTTTTTCCTGTGTGTGTTTTTTCCTATGCTGTCTGATAGCTTTTTGAAATTCGAAAGGACGCAAAACAGGAAAAACACAACTATGGCCTAATATTATTATGTCATTTCTACTGCTTGCTTTCTTGTTCTTGTTGCTGCTTCGCTTCCTGTCCTGTCATTTGTTCGTCTGCAGTCTTTTGTCTCGATTTCAATTAAAAGATTCTTGTAGTGAAACGGAAACATCGCCGCGTGTGACACACGTGTAGCAGGAAAAGCTCATTCGTTTCTTTGCGGACAACTGTGTTTGCGTCTGTTCGTGATGTTTCCTTTTTTACTTTAATGATATATCTTTGTTTTTTTCTGCACGCGTCCCCGTTTACCATGGAATGGAATGCTCCACTACCAAAAAGCTAAATTAAATCCCAAATTGTTAACATCCAATTATTTTAAAGTTGAAATGTTACATATTTACAATCATGATAGTTTTAAGAATATCTCCGAAAAGTCTAAATTCAAGAAAAATATGATTTTGAAATGGCAATTTTCAGGGATTTAGAACTAGAAAAATTGACTGTATTTACGTGTTTAATTGTTTTGTTGATTCTTCAAGCATAACAAAACATTTTGGAAGTGGCGGCACAGAATCTTGTGGTGAAGCAGTAAAGATGATTACACAGGACAACGTTGATCTCGTATTCGGATCTCCATCTTCCAGAGGTAAAATAAATTATCTGCAACAAAGTTGCCTAATATGTATTTTCTACAACAAAGTCGCTCAACAAATTAATATCGTCTGCCAATGTCAATCTTCCAGTGGTTAAATGTAGTGTTTGCAACAAAAATGAATATCATTTGCCAGATAATGGCTTAGAAGTGGCTCATAATGTCTTAAAATAAACGAAATAGCCATTGTTTACCAAATAGATTGAACATAATTAATATATCCTGTCTAATCTAATAGAGTGCCAAAATGTCGGTCTTAACAGGTATTATTGCCCAGATTTCACAGTGATTTAGCTTGTCTACCAAAAAGCCCCTCAAAATTGACATTGCCTACCAAAAAGTTCCTCAAAATATACATTGTCTTCAATGAATGTGCTCAAAATATACGTCGTTGTCCGAATTATCGTTTATCTGCAAATTGGTCTCTCTAAATGGACATAATCTGTTAATATCTTTATTGTCTACAGAAAAGTAAATAGAAACAATCGTCGTCTGCCAACATGTCGGCTTGTTTTATTTCTGTTTTTTTTTTTATCAATTCACAATCTCTTACTCGGGAGACAATATCGAGCACTTTTGTGTATTGGTCAGGCTCATATACAATTAACAGGATGAGAGTTGAATCAACAGAACGGGAAATATTGGTAAACCAATAATAACCTTATCAAACAATTCAGCACCAACATAAAAAGGAAATAAAATGACGTTACAACAATCCAAAAGACTAGATATCCCTGCGGACCATTTTAAGACGGTCACCTACCACGAAACCAGGCGGTGTGGTTAAACCGGTATTTGAGACACCAATCTTTCAACTTCCCTCATGAGACAATAAGTCTTAGGGAAAGACATACATTTACAAATTTAATCAATACACTTCCCAGCGTTATCAATCGTCTCAACAACAGACCGTATACAGCAATCGTCCATAAAAACTGAACGAGTAAACATAATAACATGTTGATCTACTAGATGTTGCCTGTTTGAACTTTTCTTGTAACACGTGTTTGATAGTCTTGCTTAATGAATCATTTTATTATTGAATTACCCCTATTGTTGAGATGTGTTTGAATTGCTGAGTGTTTGTACATGCATTTCATTTTTTTATTAAAGTTTCTTAAAACTAGTGTTTACTTGCTGTCGCCACGATGGAGTTTTTCATTAATTTTTATATTTTTCAGCTACTATTCCCGTTGCCTATCTAACAGCGTATTACAACGTTCCACATATATCTTGGTCAGCTTTAGACATCACATTTTCTGATAAATCTCTGTTCACCACCTTTGTTCGATCAAGAGGTCCTACAAATAATGTTGGTGCAGCCGCTGTTGAAATTTGTCGTTACTTTGACTGGAAGAGAGTAGCATTGTATACCTATGATTATGGTAATATTTCTTCTATTTCATCTTTAGCATAGAACTAGATTATCAAATCTGCAATATGTATGCAGTTTTCACAGGAACCAATATAATCACCTTATCATCATGTCATTTTGTAATTATAACTACCGACAACGCTTACATAACTATTCATTGCAAAGTATTTTAAGTTTAATTTCAGAACTGTGTGACGATCTTTCTGCAATGTGTATTTAGTTAAAAAAAAATCATAATTAGCATATTTTCGTTAATGTTAATAAGTCCGGTCATTGTAATAGTGAGCTCTATGTCTGCCTCAGTAAGTAAGTTCATCCCGGTGACAATCTGAGTAAAATGTCGCTTCGCGCATAATTAGAAATAGGCATTTTAATCAGATACATCCTTGTGATTACTTGTTGATGAAGCTATTGTTTGTTTTACTATATGCCTTGCTCTGTTGATTATATATCTATTTGCTGTAATAAATATTGACTGCTAATTTTTAGGTATTTGTTTGTATACATCGAAAGGAATTGTTGACAGCGTGTACATTAACAGCGTCATTTTGACAACCTACATCGAGTTTTCATCTGATATCACAGATCACATGATATACGAGCACCTGACAAGATTAAAATCTACGTCAAGAAGTAAGAAACTAGACGATCAAGGAACTTCTCATAATTATAAAATGTTCTACATAGATATTATGGTTTTGTCGTGGCCAGTTACAGTTTGTGTCAAGTCCTGTTATGTATTACAAAAACCCTGTTACTTATAAGTCATGGACCAAGACGCTTTTCAAAAACCGTCAGTCCATGGACATGGGCAAACGAAAGAAAAAAGTCGGACGCACACAGAATAAAGAACAAAAAAATGTAATTATTATTCAAAAAAGAAACATAAAGAATTTCTATTAAAAATAGAAGCAAACCGTGTGCTCGCGATTTAGTAAGCGTAATCTCCTACATGCGTTATTCATTTACGACATTTTGTTATATTAACTTATATATATTGTTACGTTATCTGCTGATGAGGACTGGGTTGTCTGAAACAACCGTCCAGAGAAATCCATTAAACATTTGTATTTTGACTGCGTGTAAAATATTTTATTCCCCCTCCTTTGTTTTTTAAAAGTTGTGGCTATTCTAAATTCTTTCTGTTGAGCGTTCGTTGATGCGTAAGGTTTGGGATGTTGGACAGGTCCTCTCATTCAGAAAATCGATATTTTATCACGTTTAGAAATTATATCATTGGGGACCCGTACGCGTTTCAGTTTGCAAGTTGTTGGCCTAGGCCCGAGCCTGACTATCTCCCATGAGCATTTTGCTACAGAAACACTACTTCCACCGAACCTTTCTAAAACACCGATCCGTGGGTGAGTGGCGCCCAATCATATGAGAGTTATGGACCAAGGCTTATACGGCTTCGTACTTATCTCTATGCTAAATTGGCATACCGTTTCACCTGTTTTATAAATAAATGTATTTTTATTATATTGAATTATATATTAATATATAATTTCTGCTAATGAGGACTGATTTGTTCGAAACAACTGTCCAGAGGACTTCGTCGAACCGTTTTGTATGCGAGTACAACTAAATTGTAGACTTAACTATTATCATAATGTTAGTGAGTAGAGTTGTCCCTATCACCGTGCTTTTCTAACTTCCTTTTTCGCTCCCCTCTTGTGTGTTTTCTAGGTCCTGCATGTATATTCTATATTAATTTTCTCTTGATTGTCCGTTGCATCGTCCTCCCTGTGCTTGACACCTAATCGTGGTGGGAGATTTTGCGTGTCTAGATTACCTGAAAAGCTATGCTGGCGCGAACTTGTGTTCCTGGTAGGTCACTTAAGTCAGATAGGTTGAATGGTAGAAACAAGATAAAGATCTGCACGTCCTTCGGAGGGGACGCTGACGGTCCCGTGTACATGAATGTTTTATCCCCTGGCACGACAAAGATCCCCATACAAAGTTCGATAGAAGAGTAGGCGGAAACGCCCTTGCATTGGTTCATCTTTCTTTCTGAACTATCCCCATCGCTTTGTTTTTCCGTTCATGTCGCCACTTCTCTTCCTGTCATATATTTCGGTTTTTTTCCATTGATCTTTTGTCAGATATAGTTAAATACTCTGGAAGTTACGTTAAGCCTCAATTAACAAACAAACCGTTGCTTCGTAGCTAGGCCTGGACACTTGTATAAGGTCATCATGCCCAGAAACTCTTTCTGATATTATGTTTATTACTAAGTATTTTCCCAATTACAGTTTGCAAATTTGAATTTTTAAGACCATAGGCCAGTTCACTTTCACAAAATATCTCAAATTGACGAAGCCAAATTGTGAGACAAAATATACTATTACATTCACATAAGATTGTGTCCTTGATTAAAGAGCAATTATGAAATACGACCCCTACAAAATCATCATAATACATACTTTATGCAACTCTTGATTATGATAAAATCACATAAATAAGATCAGTCCTGATATACAGATCTAAAGTCTAAATTAAAGACGCTTAAAACAATAACAATAATTGACAAAAATATCAATAAAAATCATATCAATATTACATAGTAATATTAAAAACCAGTATAAAGACAGAACGTAATAGGAAACATCGTCAATAAAACATAAATTAAAGAATATTGCCAGCTATTTTTTAATTGATATTCACGCTTCATTTTCATTGACTTATCAATTTTTTGTATTTTTTACAGTCATATTTATGTGTGGTTCTAGATACATAAGAAGCATAATGAAGACGGCATGTAGATTGGACATGTGTAATGGGCAATACGTATTTATTGATATATATTCAGTATCAGGAAGTGCAAACTACAGTCCATGGAAAATTGGCGAAAGTGATGACAATGAAGTCAACAAAGCGTACAAACATGTACTTAAGGTATAGTTACATTACGTAATTTTTTTCACATGATGTATTTAAGAGATAATGTAATATTTTTCGTGCTACGTTGGAGCTTTTAATTGTTTTTGCATGAAAATTCGATTTAAAAAACGAACGAAGTCCGTTGTTTTGATTAAATTATATAATCTAAGCTGACGAGGACTAGGTTGTCCAAAGCACAAGTTACCTATTGTGACTACGTGTACACAATTTGAAGTACCTATTGTGACTACGTATACACAAGTTGAAGTACCGATTGTGACTACGTGTACACAAGTTGAAGTACATATTGTGACTACGTGTGCACTTAAATTGTTAACAAGGTCATGTGAATAGAAATGTTGGGTGAATCCCCCCAAACCCCACCCAATTAAGTTCTCTCGCTTCCTCTATTTGATCGTTAGTCTTTGTATATTTAGGTAAAGTCTATTCAAATTTACTTTCCCTTTATCGTTATTTGAATCGAGGTTGATGCGTAGCTGGGCTTTGGGTAATGGATCGAAGTCTTAAATAATTTTACTCAGTTTTGTTAATTAGTGCCGCGAAGCTTTATAATAATACAATGTATATTTACTGGTGAACTCGTCCCAACTTACAATTTTGCCTTGCTTGTTCGGCTGACATTTGTGCTCTCTATTATAATTATTTAATTAATTCAGTCGGTCAAGTGGTTATCCTTAATCCTTATTATGTCATATATCTGATGACGAGGGATGTATTGCTCGAAACAACTATCCAGAAGAATACAAAAAGTTATACATTGTAGATAATGCCATTTTTTAAGTAGTGTGTGTGTAGGTAGATTTTCCGCCAGAGTAGCAGTCCGCCTCTTGAGCCTAGCTAGCTTTTGTTTATATAGGTCTGTCTTAACTTAAGACTTTTAGTCTTACACAGTAAGAGGTAAGGTTGAGGTCTCATTAACCGGTTTAACCACACTTGATTTCGTGCTGGGTAACCGTCGCAAGTCGGTTCGCATGGATAACTAGTCTTGAGGATTGTTGTGCCTAGTGGCGTACCGAGAAGTGAATTAATATGTAGACACATTGAACAAGGCGATATATCTGGGGCCGCCTATGCCCCCAGCAGGTCCAGAACAGAGCCCGGTAGGGGAACCATGCGGGCAAATCCCTCTTGCCGAAAATGAATTTCAGCACTTTACAAAGAAATATTTGACCTCTCCGGGTTGCTTGTTTGCTTAATTGTTGCCGTGTCAAGCTATGTTAAACTTAAAACAAAAACAATGAACATATCTATCTTACAGGACCATACATCGACACGGTATCCGGAAAAGATAATAGTTGATAGTACAAACGCATGCGTGTGTTTCTTTCTTCACCTCTCTCTTTTTTAATTTTTGTTTTTAGAAAAATCATGTGTTCGCTGCGTTTTTGCTAAGAGAAAGGTACACCTCTGGTGACGTCAATCTATTTCCTTTTATTCTTGTGCTGAATTTGTTGATGCAGCTATTGTTGGCCGTTTGTCAATGTCTTTCGTTCTGTTGATTCCACTCATCCAGGTTTTTTTATATTCCTAAACGTCCTTTGAAGGTGCTTACTTGAGGTCATAGACGGGATGTCCTCTAACTCATTTCGTTGGTTTGACGTCACTTTTATAAGATACAGTGGAAATCATATCTGTTCAAATGATGGGGCTCAGCCTCGAGGTGGCGTCAGTAGAGGGGCCAAAATTCGACAAAATATAAAAAATCTTCTTCAAATAAACTTGAATGCCTAGAGCTTAATGCTTTGGTGTGTAGGAACTTTAGGGCATATAGAACCGAGTTTGTTCATGGCGTTACCCAGAGTTCAAAAATAGGTTATGCATTTTGGGGACAACGTTTAACACTATAATTATATATAAAGCAAATATATACTTTTCCAAAAAGGTTTAACCAATTTCATCCAAACTTCGAAGAAGGCATCACTAGGGGAAGGGGCATTAGATTTGTTCAAATGAAGAGGCTTGGCCCCAAGAGTAGCCATTAGGGGGGCCAAAAGGGGCTTAATGCTTTGGATTTGTAGTAACTTTAGGGCATGGAGAACCAACTTTGTTCAAGGCTTGACCCTAGGGTAAAACGTATTCAAATGCCAATCCAGATGGACGTTAAGACCCCATGGGCCTTTTGTTTTTATACAATTCAATCCAAATATGGAAAAGAGGTTAAAGAACATTTATTTGGAGACCATAAATATGAATAAGCAAACATGCGCGATTTTCAATGAAACACAATCAATTTGTAACACCGCTGAACATTGCCTTAAAGAAAAATAAATTGCGTCTATTCAGGTTTCAGCGCTGTTTTGTATGCAGTGCAAGCGTATTCTGTTAGAATGACATTTGAAATATAATTTATTAGCACTTAATACAAAAAATCACAATCCATCGTTACCACTGAATTAATTACTGATTGTCAAATTTCAAATTTGAAATCAATACTTGTGGGTAGGTTGAGGTATCATTAACCGGTTAAACCACACCACCCGGTTTCGTGATGGATGACCGTCCTAACGTTATTCCGCGTGAATAATAAGTCTCGAGTATTGTTGTTTTGTCATTTTAATTCCTTTTTAATGCTGGTGCCGAAGTGTTTGAAGCGGTTGTTGTTGATTTGTTATTATCTTTCGTTCTGATGATTCCACGTATTTTGTTTGTTGTCTCGGTAATAATACAATGTTGTCTTGCAGATATTGACCTCAGAATGGGTGGACAGTGGGTCACAGATTCGACAAGAACAACTTAAGAAAGAAGTCCCGATACGTATGCAGGACCCACTTTGGAATAGTACGTACGCAATCGACAACAACTATGACGTAAGTTAGCATGGAAATAGTTACTTGGAAAAAGCCGTGCTTTTAGGGGTTTGAAATAACAATAATATATATATTGATATTGACATGACAATATTTAATAATTGTTGAAGGAAATAACCCTTAGCTTGTTCCTGCACAAAATGTAAATGCAATACTTTACACTCGGATATTGTTATTGCTTTTTCTAATAAATACGACGTGAGTCCATGAAATGTATACCTGAGTTAAAATAAGGCACCAGACGGCCGTTTAATTTGACTTCTAAACTCGCTATTAAGAGGCTAATAGCAAGATCCATTCAATTCCTTATTGTTCAAAAGATGTTCCAAAATTAAAATCAACATGATTCTAAACCAAATTTCAAAGACATTTCAACAAAGTCCGATTTCCACCTAGCGGAAATATATCCCAAGATGAGAAATGCCATGCTATGTTTGGTTTCCAACAAGGATGGTACATTTAACATTTGAACTGCTTAGAAAGTACGTTCATAGGGTATGTGACTGCCATAGCTATGCCAGACAAACCGAGTAGTGCGCGTTAGTTATATACCTTATGCACGTCATTTCTAAGTAGTTCAATAGACTTTAATTTACCTTTTTACAATACAAAAAATGCAACCTGAATCATGCCTCCGATAAATGTGATATTTATAAGAGGAAGGAACCAAAACAAATCATTTTTAAATTCCGTAAAATCGAAACCTATTTTACTTTAAAATTTATCGCGGCTGTCGTCAAGTGGTGTCAATATCCGGAACAGCTGATGGATGACGCTGTCATGTGCTGATCAAATAGTGCGTGGAAAAATGTAAACAAATGCTTGAATTTCCGTTATCATTCAATATTAAGTGTTGTCTATTTACAACTATAATATCTTTTACAATAGCAAAACGGTGGTACATACTGTCTCAGCTATAGCCTTGGGGAATCGGTAGGTGGCAAACATTTTAGTATATTTGGCGGGAATTTTCACATCGAAAATACGGCCCTGATTGGTTTGTGCTAGGCTATGTTTAGTTTACCATAAGAGTGACACATACTGGTTTTTGCTATACTATTTTTTGTTAACCATAATGATGGTGCTTTCTATTTTGTGCTATGCTATGCTTTTGCACCATAAGGATGGTGCATACTAGTATGTGCAATGCTATATTTTATTTTATTTGGTCCTATTTTTCTTGTTTAATAAATATGGCAATAGCAGAACGCTTGCCCAAGGTGGTTTGGTTCTAATTTATACAGCCATGCCAAATTCTACGCAAAAACATTTTTTAAAAGTTTTTTAAAACCAGTTCTCTTTAAAAATATTTGAGTTTGTTTTTTCTTTTACTTTAATAAATACTGGTTTGACCATGATTTATTTGTACAGGGAGGAACATCTAGTGCTTATTTACACGATGCTGCATACACCTACTTCTTATGGCTGAATCACTCTGTTGAAGAGGGCAAGAATCCAAAAGATGGAAAGGCCATGTTAGAGTTCACCCACAATATAACTTTTCAAGGTATTTTATTACAAGAATCACACACAGACACAGGACAAAGACACACACACACACGCACGTTTACGTGTTTATCATATCAACGGAATCGCAAAACAAATTCTTTCTCTCCTTTTTACACTGTTAATTGAAGTACATAAAGATTCAATAAAAATAATTACACAACAAATTATTTCAGTGGGATATGTGATGTTAATATTGTAGAAAAATGGAACCTTTTAGTTATGATGAATCAAACGTCATATCTTAAAATTCATAGTCCCAGTTTTAAAATACTAAATATTATGAGTATTTAAAAGAAACGGAAATGTTTTAAAAAAGAACACATTTCGTTAGTGTATTTTGTTATTCTATGTGCATATTAGCTAAAGTTTTGAAGAATACACGTAATATATAACGTATTTATTATATGAACGTCGTTGACAGTTCTACTATTGTAAATAACAGTGACACGGCCACTTGTACACATTTACAAAGGAACAAGGTTAATAATGTATTAAAGTCAAATTCAAGTTACAGAAGTAGAAGGTGGCCGTGTCACTCTATTTACAATAGAAGAACTTTCAACGACGTTTTATATATTAACACAACCGGAACTCACATCCGTGTATACCATGACCTGTACGTTTATACGCGCTATTTGCCAACCTTTTCGAGGGTTGTTGCGGTTGTCGTGGGATGAAATGTGCTGGTCATAGCTATGCTAGGTGACGTCGGTACATTATTATTATTATATCAGGGTTTAACGTCACGTCCGGAATATTTCACCGATATAGCGACAAAAGATCAAAGGAGAAAAACCAAAAGATAGGACAGGAAGAGAAGCGGCGACAG
>JAUMGZ010166984.1:0-10224 GCA_032359645.1 Pododesmus macrochisma
TTTTTTTTTTATTGTCCCCAGACCTCAGAAGGATACCAGTGATGGGGAGCACTGGCTAATCCCCTTACAATATAAAAATACAGATATTAATCAAAAACATATGCATTAAAATAATTTTGTAAGATTCCATTATAATTCATTTTTTTACACTCTGATCTAAGTATAATTTGGTCTTAAGAAGAATTTTATATTTAGCATGCACTGCATGTGACCTTCATTGAGTTGACATATTGTGCACTTGTAGCCTTTTGCATTGTGGGTTAATTTGTCTTAATTTCTTGGGTCTTGTTTTTTTATGTTTGTGTAAGTTTCAAATACATTAAGATCTTAAGTTTATTTTCAGCCAAAAAATGTGTAGATTCCATATATTTTCACATAGTTAATAACTGTCACATTTTAAAATCATTGAATTCTGGGAAAAGATTACACAATTTAAAAAATATGCTTTGTAGAAAGTAAAAGTCGGTTGGAATACATTTGGTTAATTGGTAAAAAATGTTCAATTTAAGTAAACACTGTTCAATACTGTACTATGAAAGTAAACTTGAGTGTAAATTATGCTGTATTTTGAAAGTTAATTGTTAAATGACACTTTAACCAGGAATTTACTACCTGAAAACATTAAACAAAACTGATCTGGAACTTAGATTTTGTTGTATAGTCTATGGTTTATAAGAAATATTACTGTAAATGTGCTTTATGTGTGTAGATGACTTGGGATTGCATCTTGATTACTTCAAAAGTACTTGCCTGTAAAATAATTTCAATATCCTTGTTTTGTTTAATTACTATGTAACCTAAATCAAACATATTATGTCCAGACTCATTTTGTAAAGAATACATGATAAAAAGTGTGTAAAGGTAAAAAAGGGAAATGGGTGAAATATTCAAAATTGCAACTTAAGTGAAATATGTTTGATCTAAGGTTGAATTATTGTGTATGTTTTCAGTTAACACTGTCAGTCTTTAAGTTAAAATAGCTAAACCTCTGGTATATTTCCCTTTTTGTTCAGCCAATCAGTAGGAAACATGTCTGTAACACATTAAGTTTTAATTTCACCAAACTTTACTATATAACTATCCTATTCACAAAAATCCTCAACACTAAATTTGTATTTGAATTTTTTTGTCAAAATTTGAGTTATCTCCCATGAAAATTTAAAAACTCTTCAGCAAGGGACGCATTTTCCAAGAATGTTATGTTCTTTTAGTATCCTGCATTCCATTTAACGAGACATTAATGATATCATATGATTTGATGGAAGTCCTATTTTATTTAGCCCTCTGCCCCTCCTACATACACACACCCTCAGAATCAGGAGAGGTGATTAGTTAGCTTTAAAACACTTGAGTGTTTTTGTCATCCAATTTAAAACCCGCTTTTGTAATCAAACTTACAAAACTATCGATGTGAACAGTATCTTCTGCTAATGAGTTTCACAGAATGTACAATCTAACTTCAAGTAATTTAATCACCTGTGAATCTAAAATTGTGGAAACCATCATTATGAGTAACCAACAGTAGAGAGACATTATCAGCCATTGGTTACTGAGGATTGTAAACTATCATTTGAATGACCATGATAAATATAATATAGAGACCAATGGGGCATGCTGTAGTTAAGAATTTTCCCATAAATAAATAAAAGAGTTTGTTGGTTATTATAAACCAGAGGTTTGCTGTTTTTTTCTCTGTGTATAGTTATACTGTCTCCAGAGGTTATCATTATTCTGTCTCCTTGCATGTTTGACTGTATATGACTGGAATGTGCATCTTGTTTTGTGTTACAGATTTATTTGACTCCACACAAAGTGAGTACAGGTCCAGTAATGAGAAGTATTTCACCATTCCAAGAAACTCTGAGATAGGCAACGTCTATAAAGCGGTCATCCAGGCAATGAGACCAGCGTCCACTGCAGGTCCGAATCTGGTGTTCTTCTTTATTTTGTTGTTCCTGCATTTTAAAACTTTTAAACATCGGCTTTATTCTTAATTACATGTGTGTGTGTGTCCTTTATTTTTTACTTGAATCAGTTCAAGCCAACATTCAAAATGCAATGTTAAGATTTTCTGCTCTTTTCATTGTCAATATTGTTAAAATATTAATTTAGGAAGCATAGTTAAAGAATTATGAGACATTTTTATAAACAAAATTATTTGAAATTGTCAGTTAGAAGTACTTAACACCAGTAGTAGGATTATCCATACCATTACAATTCAGAAGCAATGTTTTAACTGTTGTGATAGGTGATGTTCTTACTTTAAATCACACTACAGGGGGATACAATCATTTTTACAGCATCACAAGAATCAATATATCTACAAAATGCAAGAACATTAATGTCATTTTAATGACAACTCTGAAAATAGGAAAACAATAAATAAATGTATTGTTAAATTTGATAGCACAAAAATTAAAATTGATACGTAAGGAAGAATTTCTTAAAATTTTAATACTGTACATGTATAAGAAAAAGCCATGTTAAATGTGATCACGTAATTTAGTCTTATAGGAGTGTTTCAGTATAAATTTTACATTTTACACTTGTTATAAATACTCTTTCATGCATTTTTTTCTTTTGAAAATATGCTTTCCTATTTTACATTCTTGAAGAATCTTTGCTTGACATTATTATTTATTTATTAACTTATTTTGAATGTTGTCTGCTAATATAACTACATCATATGTGCTTGTTTATCTAGCATGATAAAAATACATGTGTAGCTACATAAACAAAATTTGATGTTTTTGATTGGTTATAAAAACTAACAACTAAAATAAGACCAAAAAGTTTGTATTATGTGTGACAGTGTTGGACCACTGGTGTGATTCTTTTGTTGGCTAGCACTATCTAGACTAGTGACTATCAATATTTACAATTACACATGCACTAATTATCTAATGAACTGCAGGGTGTTTTTTATGCTTTATTTTAGTATGATTCTTTTATGGGTTAGCACCATCTAATGACCATCAGCATTCAAATCATATATGCACTAGTCTTCTAACTGAAGTGAAGTATGTGTAGTGTGTTTTATATGCTACAAACAGAGGGTAATCATACTTCTATGAACAAAATGTGCTCTAAATTTAAAATAAAACTAAAAGTTAAAAAATCAAACAGACAAATGCATTGTGAACAAGAAGGATTTTGAAGTTAAGTCATAATATTCGAAACAAGATTAAGCTTACAAACACTAGTTGAAGAACCTGTGATAAATAATTCTCTTATACATGTAAATTTACATTGTTAAAAAAAATTGGTGTAATATTCTCTGTGGTACTGGTTTCTTCTTGGAAAATCTATTTTATATTATCTAAATATTTTGATTATTTTTATTGAAGGAATTCCAGTCTCGCATGCATCTGGCTCTATAATGAGGAGGAGTTCAATGAACACACCTAAACCTCCCCCTCCTGTACGACGTTCATCTTCAATCAGTACAGCTAACACACCTCTCACTGTACAGAAGCTGAGGAACACTCCTCCCAGAGACATACCCAACAGGGGACAGCCAGGAGGAGCTAGACAGAATGGACCAGGACATCGACGTACCAGTAGTTCTGGCGGTGAGCCTGCCTATGCAGAGCTACAGACAATACAACAGAGTATCCAGGCTCGTCACCTGTACCAGGCGGCACAACAACAACTACTACAGGCCAGTCCTTATGCTACCACTGCCACTCAGCACATAGCATACTCAGCGCCGCCTACACCGTCACAACAGACAGTCACGCCACCTGGTGCTTATAGTCCTGCAGATGGACAGTATGGATCCATGCCTACCGGCCAGGCTAATAAAGTGCAATCTCAACATCCTCAGTTTGTGAGTGGTGCGTCATCAGCACCAACAGTTCCACCTCCAATGGTGCCAAGTAAACCACAGACTCACAGAATGGAACCCCCTCTACCCCCACCTCCAAATGTAGGCATGGCAGTATGTGATCTTCCTCCTCCCCCAACAGTGGCCGAATTGGAGGAAATCGAAAAAATATACTGTAAACCCCCTCCAGTGAATCCCAAACCTATGTCAAATCAGAGTAAGACTGTTGTACAGGGGGCGCATAATAATAGTCGGACACAACAACCTGGTGCCCAGGGAGTTCACAATAGGACTTCACAACCTGTAGTACAGACTGCTGCTCCAAATAACACTGTCAGGGCGTCCCTATTGTCAGAACTAAAAATGGGACCCAAACTAAGAAGAGTATCCTCCCAAGACGAGGGCTCAGAATGTTAAATTATGTGTTTATAGGGATTTATATATATTTGGAGGAAGGGATTCGTCTACCAGATGTAGGCTGTTATAATGGATTAACAGGATTTGTGTCACATAACCTGGTCCTATTAATGTCACATGATATAGTGTTTGTTGTCACATGACCTTGTGCTGACAGTGTCACATGACATTATAATGGTATTTTGTTTCACAACCTTGTTGTTGGCACATGTAATCTATTTTTCATAGGTAACAAAAATGTCAGATACGAGCCACAGATTCAACTAACCAATCTGACATTTTTATGTAGCCAATCAGATTACAGAACAAACATGTTGAGATATTTTGACTATAGTGCCTGTAAGCTGATATAACTCAGCAGACAGAAGACAGACTGAGGAGGAAATTCAGTTTTACGATTAAGAAATGAAGATGGAATATTGAAAGCTCCTTTTCGGGTTTTTTATCTTAAGAAAAACCTTTCAAGTTGTATCTGGTTACAATGTGGGTTGAAATCGCTTTGCTACTAGATTATAATTTGTAAGTTTAAACATTGATCTTATGCACTGTGTAATAATTGTGTCAACAGATACATTTTTTATGTATTTATTTAATTTTACAAATATTGTGCTTTTTAAAAAATTCTTTAATTTGAATATGATTAATTAAAGCTTATGGTATTTTTTTCTGGCTTTTTCAACCTGTTTAATTAAGCATTTGTTGTGAAGTGCTTTTGCAAGTTATAGTTCTTCAGTAAAACTAGTGCAGATATTTAAATGTGTGTTATTATTAATGTTTGTTGTATCAAAAGTGGAAATTAATTCATAACCTTGACCTTAATTCTAACTCAAAATTATGCTAAGAACTATCAGAAAACGTTTTAAATGCAATTTTGCAGAACATATTTTTATTTTTTTCTGAAAGAAAACTTAGTGATATTTTAAATCAGATTTTTTTCAAACAAAAATTTATAAACTCGAAACTTTCAACAGATCAAAGCTCCACTATAAGATGCTTATTATACACAGGAGAGACTTTAAACACTATTGTTATTTGAATGTGTCATTTTACTTTTATAGCTTGGCCTTCATCGTGAGGTGAACCCTTGAGTCATGTATAAAGCACTGTATATAGTTTTACAGAGTGTTGGTATACGTCTTTTAAGTATTGTAATATTCTTTAATTTATTACTTTGTTTTGTGTGTACTCAAGGATTAATATCTGTGTAATGTGTCGTTTTCTCATTTAATCCACAATGGAAATATGCAGTCAAACTTGTCTTTGAGGACCACTCATTGAGTGTTCAAGGAAACCAAGAAAATTTGCCTTTATAGACAGGTGACTTTTAAAATATGAAGAGACAGTAACTAAAAATGTTTGCCTTTAAAGACAGGTGGTTGTTAAGAAGAGGTGTCCATTGAGGCAGGTTTGACTGTATGTTGAATTGACAAAATGTTATGCATTTATTAAGTTATTTTTTTTGACCCATGTTGGGTATAATTTCCAAATTGTAATCATTTATTTTCACAACATTTCTCAACTTTTTTTTTGTGATACCAATAAGATTTTTTATCTCCATGTTTTCTATCAATCTTGAATTGATAAGTTAATGCACAATCATGATTTAACATAACAATGTATATAATGATGTAAGAAGTATTTAGTGCTACGAGGAATACTATGAATGTAGTGTTACAGTAATCTGACATGATGATAATTTAAGCTCTGTATAGTCAGTAATTTATAGGCAACATAGCACCATATCAGCAATACAGTGTCACCAGAGATGTGTATAATTTAATTCAAAATCTCATTAAATCTGTTAAAATAGGCATTCTTGATACCATTAACAGTCCACATGGATTCTTTTTAAATTTTTGGCAATGTGTTATATGCATTTATATGTTAATCTCTGTTTACCTCCCTTTATATAACTACTAACCAAGATGACCCTTTTTTATCAAAGAATTCTTAATGCATTTTAGATACTTGTTTTAGCATTCTTTAAAGTGCCTACCGTTACTTGCAAAATATAGAAATTTTAAACAAAGTTTTTTTTATAAAAATGTGTTTTGTATTCCAATTTCTTGATTGCATATGAAAACACAGTTTTAACTTACACTCTTTTGACATAATATTTTACCTACTTTTCATTATTTTTATGAACACAATCACATTATCAAGAGAACTCCTTTTAACAGGCTTCAAGACTTCTCAGTTGGTTTGATAATTGATTTGGGTAAAACAAAATGACTGTTGCTTTAACAGAGACCTAGGTTTGACCTACAACTGACTACACTGGCAAGTTCTATTAATCTGTTTATACACGTCTCTAACAGTTGTGTGGAAAAAATAACAAATTTGACTATGATTTTTTGTTGGTTATTTCAAATAGTTTAATTTAAAGCCATGGACAGTCCTACAATTGTAAATAGAGTCTCCATAAAGACTATACATTTACTATAGAACAAAGATGATAATATACATAAACTCAATTTTAACTTTGTGTATACCATATATGTAGAGGTCTTCTTGGAGACCCAATTAACAACTGTTGAATTGTCAATAATTTTAAATATCATAAACTAAAACTCTTACCCGTGTATTGAATGACCAATACGTTTATACTCACCATTTTCACAAGCTTTTGGGGGTTTGTAGCTGTGGTTGTATGGTTAAATGTGCGGGTCATTGCTATGCTAGGCTGTTGCTGTAGGCCATATTTGACATTATGAATGTGTTTATTCGTAGTAATATACTGATTTGCAGTTGTTAATTGGTTTCTTTGTTGGGTAGCATTTTCATGATTTTGTGTGTACATATAGTTCTTACACACAAGTACGCTTGATCACATTTTAAATGTATGTGTAGTTTTAAGTTTTACTGTGCAATGTGCCAATTTTTGTTTTAGTCAAGTGTATAGATGTATTATCAAATATGTTTTCTGTAGTCGGTGTTAAGTGAGAGAGTGTTCACAATTCAGAGACTGTGTACGACTTTGTTCTGATCAATTACATGACAATGTTTTACATAGTGAACTGACTGATAAAAGCCTTGTGAAAAAGATTTTTTTAAAAAAATATGTAATTGGTCAGTGAGTTCTCTTTAATGATGAAGATTACAAGCGTTTATGTGAAATAGATTAATGAAAGCAGTAAGTCTCTTGTTGAGAAATGTAAGCATCAGTATGAGTCAGATTATTGAAAGCAAATTTTTTTATTGAAGAATGCAAACATTTATGCAAGTCAGATTATTAAGAGCAGAAGACTCACATTGAGGAATGCAAACGTCTGTGTGATAGAGATTTTGTGAAAGAATATTATCTGTAACTTTATTTTAGAAGGCATGCCAATGACCTATCATTTGAATGAATTTGATTGGCTAATAACTTCTCTTGTGATTGGGTGGCGAGTTTTCTTTTGAAATGTCATGAACAATTGAAGTTTAACTTCATAAATAGTCTTACACATTTAATTTTGTCTACATTTATGCAGCACAGTGGTGAACATTGTGTAAAGATAGTTATTGTAACACTAAATATATCTCTCTGCCATTATGTTGAATGGCCTATCTTCCCAAAATCCATAAAAACCAAAGTCATATCTTCAAAATACACAAAAGGAACTTCAAGTCCTGGATATTTATTTATAAAGATTGTCTCAGTTTTAAAAATGTTACTCACATTTAAATTTTGAGAACTATAACAACATTTATCATATATTTAATACTATGTTATCCTAGACTGTATGTAATATAGTCTAGTTTTCATGTCTTAATTCAATAATAATCCAGTTAACTTTAGCTTTGAGATATATTTACAACATACAAAGCTCATATAGACATTAACATTGCTGATTATCTTTACTATATAGAGTTACTAAATATTTTATTTCATGATAACTTTGTTATGCATTCTAATTTTCTCCAATGTATGTATATGTTGGGCCCCAAGTGAAAATTCACTAAAGTTAGGTATGATGCCAGTTTTTAGTCCATCTGGACGGAAGGTCCAAGGTGGAATTTTCTCATACAAATCCTGTCTGTCGTCTTTAACTTTTAACATTTTCGACTTCTTCTCCTGAACCACTGGACCCATTTCATCCAAACTTGGAAGGAAGTATCCCTAGGGAAAGGGGATTTACATTTGTTCAAATGAAGGGGCTCAGCCCCAGAGGGCACCTCAAGGGGGCCAAAAGGGGGGAAATTTGTCAAAACTTCAAAAATCTTCTCCTAATAAACTAGAAGGCCTAGAGCTTAATGTTTTGATATGTAGTGACTTTAGGGCATGGAGAACCAAGTTTGTTCAAGGCGAGACTCTGGGGTCAAAAATGGGTTACACGTTTTGGGGTCAAAGTGCAACACTAGCACATATGTTAACTACCGGTATTCACATTTTTGGCTTGTCTAAAACTACTGGACTAATTTCATCCCAACTTGGTAGAAGTCATTCCTGGTGGAAGGGAATTCAGATTTGTTCAAATGAAGGGGCTCAGTCCGAAGGGTAGCCACTAAAAGGGCTTAATACTTTGATTTAAAGTAACTTTAGGACATGGAGACCTAACTTTGTTCAAGGCGAGACCCTAGGGTCAAAAGTATTCAAATGCCAATCCAGATGGACGTTAAGGCCCCATGCCTGTTGTTTAAAGTATGATGCAAAATACTTTATTTGAGTTTTTTCATAGGTTTTATCTGCATATATATTTTGGAAATGTTTTAAAACTGGTATTAATGTATGACTGGTATAAAGCAAATGGACAATGAAAACCCTTAGTTTAAGCTTAACATTGGCGAAAATGTGAAAAAAATGTTTGGACACATGGTACATTTATACTTTTCAAATAACAACTTGTTTGTGTATTTTTCAAGTAAATGTATTTTCAAGAACACTGCTGACTGCATAATTTAAATTTTAACATAACTATACTAGCTTAGCATAAACACCTTGTTCTCCAAGTGCCAGTTTATTTTATTTTGTCTCTGAAAGGAAATAAAAGTCGAGTTTATTTATAGGACTTGTGTGAGTCTAATTATATCGGACTGTACAATAATTAATCTAACATATTTGAATTGCTGATGTTATACTGACTAATTTAAATGTTAAAAAGCAGGGTATTAACATGTTAAGAATTAATATACATGAAATCATGTCTACTGCAAATAAATTGAAATGCAATTTAATCTACATTTTGAATTTGATAATGCACAGTTCTTGATAAAAGAAAACAAACTAAATCCAGAAGACCTTGTTTTCAATTTTTAATTTTCTATGGGTAAAAATTAAACTACAATGAATTTGTAACACAGTTGGTAGTGGGTTGGTGCAGTTTGACTCTGGGCATGTTAAATATATTCGGCACTAATATTTTAAATTTTGAATACTCGAGAAAAAACATTTAAGGATAAATAAATGATAATTGGTCATATTTATAGACTGTTTTATGTTGTGTAAAAGTGATCTTTATACATTCAATGTTATTGTACACGAGATGTGGGTGTGCACGCTAGAGAGAGGTGTGTGTGATAACAGTATATATATAGGATATTATTTGGTATGATATTGAGGCTAGTATCCTCACTTTGTCACATCATAGCTGTGGACAGTTGATTCAGTAATATCATGCATGCAAGTTTAAATGCTGATAATAAACTGTAAAAGCAGGAATTTTGTGTTGTCAATATTTTTGTTTTTGATGTATTGCCATCAGACCTGATCTAGGGACCACTTCTTATATGAAAACTTCATTCTCATATTAACCCCTTTGTTTAGTTTCTTGTGAATTACTATTTCCCTTAACTGTACATAGTGACTACCTGTACATACAGACTAACTGTCTATAACAACTGTTAAGCCTGTGTCCCTTAACTGTACATAAAGACTAACTGTCTATATCAACTGTTAAGGCTGTGTCCCTTAACTGTACATATTGACTACCTGTACATAAAGACTAACTGTCTATAGCAACTGTTAAGGCTGTGTCCCTTAACTGTACATAGTGACTACC
>JAUMGZ010166995.1:0-15482 GCA_032359645.1 Pododesmus macrochisma
TCACCCAAAGTTCACTATAGACATGTTCAACATTATCACCCAAAGTTCACTATAGACATGTTCAACATTATCACCCAAAGTTCACTATAGACATGTTCAACATTATCACCCATAGTTAACTATAGACACGTTATCGTTATCACACATAGAAAAACTATAGACATGTCATCGTTATCACACGAAGTTCACTATAAAGATAAGTATATATCATCACCCAAACGTTTACTGTAGAAACGTCATCATTATCACCCAAAGTTCACTATAGACGAGTCAACATTATTACCCAAATTTCACTATAGACGAGTCAACATTATTACCCAAATTTCACTATAGACGAGTCAACATTATTACCCAAAGTTCACTATAGACGAGTCAACATTATAACCCAAAGTTCACTATAGACATGTTCAACATTATAACCCAAAGTTCACTATAGACATGTTCAACATTCTCACCCTAAAGTTCAATATAGACGAGTCAACGAGTCAACATTATTACCCAAAGTTCATTATTGGCGAGTTAACATTATAACCAAAACTTCATTGTAGACGAGTCAACTTTATTATACAAAGTTCACTATAGACGAGTCAACATTATCACCCTAAGTTCACTATAGACATGTTCAACATTATCACCCAAAGTTCACTATAGACATGTTCAACATTATCAACCAAAGTTCACTATAGACATGTTCAAAATTATCACCCAAAGTTCACTATAGACATGTTCAACATTATCACCCAAAGTTCACTATAGACATGTTCAACATTATTACCCAAAGTTCACTATAGACATGTTCAACATTATCCCCCAAAGTTCACTATAGACATGTTCAACATTATCACCCAAAGTTCACTATATACATGTTCATCATTATTACCCAAGTTTCACTATAGACGAGTCAACATTATTACCCAAAGTTCACTATAGACGAGTCAACATTATCACCCAATGTTCACTATAGGCGAGTCAACATTATCATCAAAAGTTCACTATAGACGAGTCAACATTATTAACTTAAGTTAATTATAGACGAGTCAACATTATTACCCAAAGTTCACTATAGGCGAGTCAACATAATTATATATAGTTAATTATAGACGAGTCAACATTATTTCCCAAAGTTCACTATAGACGAGTCAACATTATCACCCAATGTTCACTATAGGCGAGTCAACATTATCATCAAAATTTCACTATAGACGAGTGAACATTATTAACTAAATTTAATTATAGACGAGTCAACATTATTACCTAAAGTTCACTGTAGACGAGACAACATTATTACCCAAAGTTCACTATAGACGAGTCAACATTATTACCAACAGTTCACTATTGACGAGTCAACATTATTACCCAGTGTTCACTATAGACGAGTCAACATTATTACCCAAAGTTCACTATAGACGAGTCAACAATACTACCAAAAGTTCACTAAAGACGAGTAAACATTATTTTTCAAAGTTAACTATAGACATGTTTAACATTATTACCCAAAGTTCAATAGACGAGTCAACATTATTACCCAAAGCTCACTATAGACGAGTCAACATTATTACCCAAAGTTCACTATAGACGAGTCAACATTATTACCCAAAGTTCATTGTAGACGAGTCAACATTATTACCCAAAGTTTACTATAGATGAATCAACATTGTTATACAAAGTTCACTATAGACGAGTCAACATTATTACCCAAAGTAAACTATAGATGAATCAACATTGTTATACAAAGTTCACTATAGACGAGTCAACATTATCACACAAAGTTCACTATAGACGAGTCAACATTATTACCCAAAGTTCACTATAGACGAGTCAATATTATTACCCAAAGTTCACTATAGACGAGTCAACATTATTATACAAAGTTCACTATAGACGAGTCAACATTATTACCCAAAGTTCACTATAGACGAGTCAACATTATCACCCAAAGTTCACTATAGACGAGTCAACATTATTACCCAAAGTTCACTATAGACGAGTCAACATAATTACCCAAAGGTTCACTATAGACAAATTATTGGGATGACAAAAGTTTGCTATAGAAACTTTATCATCATCGTCGTCGTCGTCGTCGTCGTCGTCGTTGTCGTGAACTTTAGCCACATCATTATTATTACCCAAGGTTCACTATAGACACATTATTGTGATGACACAAAGTTTGCTATAGAAACATCATCATCATCACCATCATCATCATCATCATCGTCGACGTCGTCTTACTCAAACTATAGCCACGTAATTATTATCACACAATGTTAACAAGAGATAAGGCTTCGTTTTAACAATAACCTCCCTGCCAATACAATAATTTCAAAAATACGAGCCAGTTCTGCACATGGAAAACGTGTTTGATTAAATATAATATGTTAAAGTTCAAGCAGTATAAATCTTTGAAATATAATTAATATAGAAATCAATATATTTCGGTCAATATCGTTCATTACCATTTTGGATTTTTTTTGCACTGGAGTAATAACCTTGATTCCATTGTGATGCTACACTAAGTAGATACATTCTGAAGATGTATTGATTCATGTCATTCTACAGTGGTACAAGGTATCCCTGACAGTTGTTAATAACTAAACGGCACAAATAAATTCCAGAGGTTTATCAATATATTTTGAAATGAAGCCCGACTTAGTATTAGTAATCATGATCTACAAACACGGACGGCATTCACACACAACAATGGACGGACATGTCGCGTTGTGGTGCAGAGAATTTAATATTACATGGAATGACTTGGTAAATATTATGTACGTAATGACTTTTCATCTAATAATGTCAAATCTGAATTTAAATGTATTTTTTTATACATACGATTACAATATAAATAATTCTATTTGGATTAACATATTTTCAATAATAACGTGCGTTACAAAGTTATAAGACGTAACTGGGTAACAGCAATTCATATTTTCGGTTAACCAGTACACAGAGCTGATAAATTATTCTTACTGTACCTATTTTTTCGGTTATTCTTTTGATTTAAAGCCCACGAACACCACACTATTCAATGGTATATTGCCAAAGTAAGTGTATCAGCACTCCGTTATTAGCTATGCTAGACTGGTTGATTTAGGAAAACTTAGTACGATTATACCAACGTCTGATTCAGTAAAGCTTATTGTTATAAACAAACAATCGGGATAACTGAATAAAAGATAAGTGTGTTATTATTGAACGTACACTGAACTTAAAATCGTTTTATATTTTACCCATGCTTAGCATGTAATGAACATTATATACACATTAAAGGTCTTAATCTCATAATATTTTAAACACGTATTGAACGTCATAGACTTTTCTTGTCCAATTTGTTTTCTTCAAGTTACATAAAAGTGAAGGTTTAAATATTTTAACACAGCGTCATCTTTTAATCCGGTTACGTATTTTGTTAAGATTTCACATTGAAGTACCACGATTAAATAGTTTGATAAAAGTATACAACTTAAAACAATTGGCAAGAACAATATCAAATGAAACTGACATGTATAAGAACAATAAACCAAGGTCATTTATGGTGTCTGAATCGGGAACAGAAGTTTAATAAGTAACAAACTTTAGCTTCCTTTCTATTCTTAACTTTGATCAAAACCCAGATTTACAGAAAAGATGTATCCAAAAATATATATAAAAAAATCAAATGCCTCTGTCATATTGTCACGTTTTGGCCACGTCGTTGTGCCCCGTTTTTGACCCCACGATTTGCAAATTTCGACCGGGTTATGCCTCGCTGCCGTCACACTCTTGCCTCGCTGTCGCCACGTTGAACCTCTTTGTCATCACGTTGTACCTCGTTGTTCCACGTTGGCTCGCGTTGTGTTGTAGCCATGTTCTGCTATGTTTCCAAACGTAGCTAAACGTAGCGGTCAAAACGTGACAATATGACGGGGGCTACCCTTGGGCAGACTTGAGACACCATAAAATGGAAACATCCTTCTAAAGGTGATTCAGAGATTACTTCAAAATTCCCGTGTAAATAGTTTGGAATTCGAAAATAACTTTAATTCAACTTTCTCCTTCAGAAATTGTTCAAGACATCGTGAAAAATTGTGAGTTCAAATGTGTGGAACGTGATACAGTTATCATCAAGCAAGGTGACAAGGGCGATTGGTAAGTACACTCGATATACTTGTATTTTGTGTCTCATCTTAATTCAATGATATAACATGCTAATTTTATGTTAATTCATACCTGGATTACTGTATCCTTGTCTGGCAGACATTTATGACATTAGAATAGGAATCATATAGGCCCATATATGTTGTACCTGTTAAGAACTCATTAGAATGCTTGCCTTGTGGAAACAATCAGTCATTTGCTGTATAATATAATAAAATGAATTGTTAAAAATTGTTGTTATCTGTGGAAAAAATGACAGGTAAAGAAGACAATATTTTACTGTAATTGATTAATTCTAAATCATCGGTAACAGAAATTAGAAACAGCGTTCTTCTTATTTTGTGATTTGAAGAAACCTTTCTTCTTACTTTTAATTTCCTTTGACTATCACTGCTGATTTTGGTTGGTTCTTTTGCAGTTTTTTCATCATCTTGAATGGATCTGTGGCCATTCTGATTAACACGACATTTGGTTCGGAGGAGGACCAGCCAGACGCCTGTAGCAGCGATGAAAATGATAAACCCAAAAAGAAGGAAGAAGACAAAAAACTTGACAGATCCATATATGGTATACATGTGGGTAAAATTGGTAAGTGTTCTGTATATGTTTTCTTTAAGGGTATCATAAAAATGTTGAACATATTCAGCACAGTTTGTTTGTTTTATTATGGTTTAACTTTCAACACATGTCTACTTTAAATCTAGACGCTTTATGCTTGTGACGACTTTATTGTGTTGCCTTATTGAAATATCACTCCGCAGATACATTGACATGATACTTCACCCGATCACATTATCATGACACCGAGCTAACCAATCCCTCTCCTACTCAGAATGTTGAGTGCTTAGTAAAGAGCGAGGAGATAACGTTATTTTGACGTCATAGGTGTAACGCGGACGGAGATCGAACCCGCGATCTTCCACACACGAATTCAACAACGTAATATACACCAGTTGAACCCGTAAGTGTAGACAGCAGTATTGTTAATGCTTTCTCTTTTATAGGTTATTTCAAACAAAATTGTGAAATGCTTAACGTTCAGAATTTTGAAGTTGAACGATACTTGTTTACCTATTGCATTTTCAGATTCTGGTAAAAGTTTCGGAGAATTAGCCTTAATAAATGCCGACTGTGTTCGCAATGCCACGATCGTTGCCGATGAAACGACTGATTTAGTCGTAGTGAACAGGGAACTTTACAACAGATCTCTACGTGCCTTCCAGGCCAAGGAGTTCGAAGAGCGGAAGCACTTTGTAGAGAATAACCGAATGTTTTCTAACTGGCAACCGAAGTATAAAAAGCAATTGTCCATGAGTCTCCGCAAAGAAAAGATTACATTCGATTCTCCAATTATCCGACAAGGGGCAACCGTGAATGGTCTATGTTTTCTTCTTAGGTAACATTTTTATTTGTGTATATAAAGCCGTTATATATAACAGAAAACTCTTGTTCAACTAGTGTACAACTTTTACTGGTTCTGAATGTTGTTGGAATAAGTGTAGTTTCTTAATTTTATATATATATATATATATACATTTATATATCTTTTTTATGTATGTATTGTCTAATTGTTATTATCTGATCATTGTAATAACTTTGCCCCTAGTGGACCCTTGATTGGAATAAACTGTCTTATCTTATCTTATCTTATCTAAAAAACATTACACATTGTTTAACAAAAGTTTCAAGAATTAATTCGCTATTGGTGAAAATTATTTTTCAGTGGCCAAGCAAAGTTAATTGTTGAGTCGGGTATGCACCCTGTACAGTATCCAAATTATTTTCCGTTAACGGACGTAGAGGATCTGGAAAAAATCGAGGCAAGAGACGAGTTGCGCAGGTAATGTCTGAAATGAAGTCGAGCATAACATAACATAGTCTATAATATCATTCACTTCTCGTTGACAATAGCAAGCCACATAAGTTGATCAAAAACAAGAAAATGAAAGCGGAATAACTGTATCTTTATTGATAGAAAGTCATGAAACTCGCTGTACAAGACCTTTAACTCCGCGGGCACGAAACTATGACTCATCGTTTTATATCGCTTAGAAAGTCGTCGGTGCGATGGCGATGTGTTATCATCGTCATTGCGTTATCGAAACATCACATTATCGCCATTGAGTCATCGTTAGCGATTACATCAGTCCACGTCGCCTTTCTACACGACGTTGCGGTGATGCGATAGTGTTTAAGGTTCACGGCCCTCTCCGGATTCCATACAAATGATTGATACCTTTCAGGCCAAGGCACATGTATTTGGAAGCATTAGCACGAGTTTGTATTACCCAAGAAAGTCAATAATACTTAAGATATATTAATCTAATATATATATGTATATATATATATGAACATTCTCCTATATACTTAACAAAACATGCATTTGCAGAATGGATAAACCACGTTTAAATTGTTATTTCTTTTGATAAGGCACCGACAATTATTTCTTTGAACATCGTTCTAGTAAGAATGTCGAGCAAAGGTGTAAGCAACATTTTTGACAGTTCGGTCACGGAACATGCTTTTTTACATTCAGGGAATTGAGTATGCCACCCAAACATGACGACGCAAGGTCTTTACTGCGGAGTAAGTCGCCTCTTCCAGAAGCAAGGTGTGGGAAAAGATCGCCCCAGTCACACAGACATATAGAGATATGTCTTATAGGAAATCTTGAAATTATAGGTAAATTGTTATATTACACCCAGACGCAATTATTACGTGAAACCAGTACAATGACTGGGTTAATTTAACTTATACATGGAAGGCAACGTTTTGATGGTTTTTTTTTAATTTTGCCAAATATGCATTTGTTTCTTTATTATTTTATCTGTCATATTACAAAATGGCTTGAACACAAGTTATCCAACATATAAAAGATCGCTACCAACGTGTTTCTTCAAAAGAAACATATGCATTAAATGATTAAAGATGCTAGACGAAAAAAACACACACAAAATGATGTTTGATCAATACTGTAAGTACGGGGTAAGCAGAATGTCGTCTGAAGCAGACGTAATGACGACCAAGGAAAACACCAACAAACAAAAATGGTGTCTGTCTTTGGATCAGCTGATGTTTGGACCTTTCATTTGGAAATCTGCCAAATTCTTCCAAATTGGGCCAATTCAAAGAATACTTAAACATCAACATATATATCCATCTATTGTCTAAACTTAGTGCTCTGTGATTGGGTAATAAGATATTAATTAATTCTTTAATCAGGTGATTGGGAACTTATTATGGGACTTCCAACATACACACATTCCGCCATCTGCACACAGGAAGCGGAAGTGTATATGCTAGATCAGAAAAACTACGACAGACTCATAGAGAAACGAAATCCCAAAGTGCTAGAGTTAATGAGAGATGACGTCAGGGAGAAATATACTCTCCGACTTTCATGGGTATCTAACAAAGAGTTACCCCTTATTCGTTATTTGTTGTATAAAATGGACGAAAAAGATCGTCAGAAGCGAATCAAATCTGCCCAGAGAAATTCACCCTCAAAGGATGTATCACACGCGTGGATGAACGAGAGTGCTTCTAGAGGTCCCGTGATAGACATGTATGGGCCCGGAAGTGTGTTTTATTCTATACGAATGAAAGAGAAACAACGAAAACTGGAGAAAATGAGGTACGGTCCCGGAGGCAACGCATCTAGAGAAGGTAAAAAGGTTCACCCGAGAAGTGTTTTATCCTTGAACTCTGCTTCTGTTAATAACGCGCCAATGCAGGAAGACAAAACAGACAACACTGAAGGATTCAGAAGACTTAATAGCCAAGGTCCGTTGGAGGATGACGAAAACGATTCAACACACCTAATTTGTGATAATGAGAAATTTAATCATTTGCGAGGACAAACATTCCAACTAGGATGTGCTCAACGGGTTTTCAGCGACAAAGAAGCAAATGATGATAATCTGAAGAGCCTGGAAGCACGGATTGAAGCTTGGCACAATAGTCTACCTGCTAATGAGAGCAGACGACAAGTGAAAAAAGCTGTGAAACTCCATCGCCTTGACTTAGAGGTTAGTATTCATTATGTTCTACCTAGCTTGAGATTAACCAAGCTTTTCATAGAAAATTTCCGAATAATGTGATTATTACATAGCTATTTTTTACATGCCTTTAGTTAGTTAAAGTTATAGAAGGAAATATGTATGGAACCGTATTAGAGCCATGTTCGAGATCAACACTTCAAGTAAGTTAGTAAACTATTATAGTTAATCCACGGTTATCTTGACATAATGAGAAAATGAAAGAGAATTTGAAGTTTACTGTTCTTTCTTGAATTTACTCAAATCAACACGAAAGAACCGAAACTTATACATCTTTAGAAAAAACTTATAAATGGAACTACTTATAACGAATGTCCTTAAAAAGCACAGTGAATTTGTAAAATCGTCTGAGGTAAAGGGGGCTTTCATATTTGAGATTTCTCTTTGCATGTCGAAATTCAACCAAGATTTGACTTGATTATATTTCAGGATCACCAAAAGCCTTTACCAGGGAAAAAGGTTATTCTCCGCCAAAAGGTCAAGCATAAGTCTAATTTTATAGATAATGTACGTGGAAATAACTCGGATATTGAGGAACTTCCTCCATACAGGTAACTATGTAACACACGTTTGCCTTTAACACGTAATTAAAATGGTCCCATTTATGCACGCTCTTTGCAATAACATGAACCAAAAATAAGATATGAGAATTGTTTCTTCTAACACTTTCAACCGACACTATATGCTTCTTTTAACAAAACAAGTATATACCGTTTGCTGTATCTTATTGCGTTAGTCAATGTCAAAAATATATAAACTTTGATTCACAAACTTTTAACTTGTGTTCATTTGCACATCCAGGTATGTTTGTAAAAGAAATACGTCTTAAAGAAAATTAACTTGTATACCTACGTCATAGATTACTTGTTTAAAGTTGACAATATAACTCGAATTGAAATGTTTTGAAATAATTTACAGAACTGAAGAATCCTCTTCAAAATCAAATTCCTCTTGCCGGAAAGTGTGTGTATCGTTCATAGTTACGTATTTTATAGTATTTCTTATACTTACGTTTTTGATCGCCATTGCATCACCGTGTGTGTGTGTGATTATGACGCCACGACTTATATCTTTCGTTACGTGAATTTATTTTATTCTTTTCACCGTCAGTCCACCAATCATCGATGTCCATATGTCAGATACGGGGCCAAAGTCAGGTGTGAATTAGATTAACTTAGTTTCGTAATTAACGTCTTACTATCGATCTTTCGACAATCCGTGTTTTACGTGCTTAAGAAACATAATATTATTCGTTAGCAGATGTTAATAGTCGTTCTTTGTTTTTATAATTTTTGATTTCTTAGTTAGCGATAAGAACATTTTAGTAAACAAGAAAATATCGATGCATTCGACCATAGACTAGAATACGTTCTTCTTCCAGATAAAATACGACAACTGTCAAAACAAATAGTATTTCCATCACATTTTCTCGTTTAAATTACATAATAAGCATACATATTGCAAAAAAAACCTAAAAAAAACCTCAAAAAAACAAAACCAGAAGCGAGAAACGAGAAACTAAAATGTATAAAATTGATGAATATTTCTAAATTGATAATTTTAACTGATACGCTTAATAGGCAGAAATGCACGGGTTGTCATTAGATGTTTTATACCATTGATGTATTGTATCTTACAGGTTGTAGCGTTTTAGCGCAGTACTTACAAACTTAATATATTTACAACTATTGTAATTAACTTATACAATGAATAATTTCCTCTAATAATTCTATGTAGTTGAATTAACTCCGAACTACAAATATCAATTTTTCCACAATTTTCACAAATAGGAAAATGTTTTCTCTTCACAAGTTTCCTCAACCTGCCTGCTTTGAGGTAGGTCTTGCAACGTTAGATACACGGGTAGACTCTTCATGGGACCTGCACGAACATGTATTCACCGTACTCTGCCTCTGTGATATGTTTGTTTCCAAGCTTTATATGCATGTATTTATGTACCTACTGCTTGCGTGTTAACATTGCTTACTTCCTGTCCTGGAGGCTTCCCCATATAGACTTCTATGTCGCGAAAATTCCCTGCCAATTTTACCGGAGACTTTGTGGACGGAATTTTACAATAAACGTTGTCATTTCACTGGAAATTTTTCTGGTGAAGAAATATAAGATGCAGTATCACTACTATTTCATTCAAAGTCACAAGTACATTCAACTGGAGTTTCAAGGCCTTAGTCTGGGTTTAACCGTAGGAGGGGAGCAAATTATTTTATTTTCTTCCGCACACATATTTTTCCGATCTGCCGGGAATTTAGTCATAACGAATAAGAAAAATAGTCAAATTCCAGAGGGGACAAGGCAATAAATTGCCCCCTCTTAAACTACGGGCCTGAACTAACACTGTCTACATTAAGATACGAATTTTGCAAATTGAAACGGACCACTAGTTAATATAATATCTATATGAAGGGGGACATGTTTTTGGTTGATACAAATTACGGAAAACTTTCATAGCACATGTCTCAAAAAGAAATACATCCCGCGGATGCAAACGGCTGTCACTGTAGGCAATTAGAACGACAGTTGAATCTACTAATGACTTGTAACAAAATCGAAGTGATACAAAATTGAAAGTGAGGCATGTATTTATTTAAATCGAAATATTCCTGCAAAGTGGCAACGTTCAAAAATGTTGTCCACGAAGTCCCTTGCAAAATCGACTGGGGATACGTTATACAGAAAGT
Organism: Pododesmus macrochisma; assembly: GCA_032359645.1. Lineage (NCBI taxonomy): Eukaryota > Metazoa > Mollusca > Bivalvia > Pectinida > Anomiidae > Pododesmus > Pododesmus macrochisma. The sequence continues at coordinate 10,892 of JAUMGZ010166995.1, forward strand.
ATAGGAAGACCCTAGGACATGATGCAATGACAGTAAGCCAGCAGTCTCTACATGTATGTCGTTCCTGCTTTATTCTGCTTTTGTCGTGATATAGTAACACGATAGCATGCGCATGTCTTTCCGGAAGTGATTGTCATTCAGCCACACAGGTAGTTGTTCGTATATTGTGTGTTATTTTGTTAGACTTAAACGTTATGATGTTGTGAATATGAATGGCATTTTATGAAATGGAAAATGTATTGAAATCTTGCGAAAACTGATCAAAAATTCGATTAAAATCTAGATTTACCAATATGTATTAAACAAGTTATGTTGATAACTTCTCATTGAAATAAATCATGTTCAATTGTGAATTCTATTTACTTCGACAAAGTGTTTATTTTGTAAATTGACCCAATATTTACAGTCTCAACTACAGAGCACTATTTATAACGATCAATATTTTTGATGAATCAGACAAAATAACCTTATATAAATACGAAGTATAACAAGCATTCTGCAATTTGTAAGCAACTTTTTCTTGTCGATTCATCGATTCTGCATGCGCTCATGCATGCACTAATGCACGTACTAAATGCAGTTGAACCAACAAGCTTAGCTTTTTTCGATGATGGTTTCCGTTTTTCGTGCTTGTTTAGACATCTGGATATTTTTTATTTTTGTTATTTTGAGTTCCATGATGTGGATGATTGATGTTGTTTGATTTTAGAATATACATTTGATGTTATAATTTGATCTGTATGTGTCTTTTTGCCATTGGATTGGTACATGAGTTATCGACGTAGGCGCATTACTCAAGATTGTATTGATATCACTTAAAAACGCATGTAACACGTTATGTAGAGGAATGGTTGAGGGTTGCATGAACTTTTGTACTTTTCGACAGAAATCTTCAAAGCATGTTTAATATTTGATCAATATTGATAGTTGAATTTATGTGCTTTTTATTTTTAGTCCATCTGGACCAAAGGTCCAACGTGGACTTTTCTTTTATAAATCCCGTCCGTCGTCTGTCCGTCGTCCTTCCGTCGTAAACTTTTCACATTTTCGACATCTTCTCCTAAACCCCTGGATCAATTTTATCCAAACTTGGTAGGAAGTATTCATAGGGGAAGTGGATTCAGATTTTTTCAAATGAAGGGGCTCGGCTCCCAGGGGGCACCACTAGGGGGCCAAAAGGGGGAAAATTTGACAAAAATTCAAAAAACATTATTCTAATAAACTAGAAGGCCTAGAGCTTAATGCTTTGTTATGTAGTTACTTTAGGGCACATAGAACCAAGTTTGTTCAAGGCGTGAGCCTGGGGTTAAAATTAGGTTACGCGTTTTTGGGTCAAAGGTCAACACTATATATATATAATATATAGCAAATATGTTAACTTTTCACATTTTCAACTTCTTAGCAACTGGACATATTTCATCCAAACTTGGGTAGGAAGTATCCATAGGGGACAGGGGATTCAGATTTGTTCAAAATGAAGGGGCTTGGCCCCAAGGGGGCTCCACTATGGGACCAAAATGGGGAAATGTGTTAAAACTTCAAAAATCTTCTTCTTAAAAACTAGAAAGTCTAGAGCTTAATGTTTTGGTATGTAGCAACTTTAGAGTATGGAGAACCAACTTTGTTCAAGGCATGACCCTGGGGTCAAAAATGATATGCATTTTGAGGTCAAAGTTCAACACTATATATATAGCAAATATGATACTTTTTCACATTTTCGACTTCATGTCCAACACTACGGGACTATTTGGATGTCATCCTTAGGGGAAGGGGTTCAGATGTGTTCAACTGATGGGACTCAGTACCCAGGGAGGGTCACTTGGGGACCCAAATGGGGGAAATTTGATAAAATTTCAAAAATCTTCTTATATACTAGAAGGCTAAATGCTTTGGTTTAAAGTAATTTGAGGTCATAGAGAACCAACTTTTTCAAGGCATAACCCTGCGGTCAAAAGCCAAAAATTTACATATAGGCCCATTTAATCCAGTTGGACGTTAAGGCCCAATGGGCCTCTTGTTTGAAAATGTTAAACTTTTAATTCGGAAATAAAGTGTCAAGTTTCAAGTTTCCAGATTCCCTTCCAAATGCTATATAAAATAAGCAAAATTTATACTGGAATGTTCATGCAATTTTAATAAGTACACGTAGATAAAGACACAATTTTTTGCAAGCACACTATTCGCTTAAGATTAGATTTGCCTTTTACTTTCAATATTTCGAATAAAATTAGAATAATACATTCGCTTCTGCTTTTCTCACATTTAACTGATCGTAATTTAATCTAATTATCAAACATAAGATTATACGAATGTTTGTAGTAATCTTTTATATGTGCACGTACAATATCTGTTTACACAAGGTTCATCGCTAAGATAATTTAATATTCAAAGTATCGAAGAATTCAGTATGTCAGCGTCAAAATAGACAGAAAGTAAAAAAATTCACATTATATTTTCCCAATTTTTGAAAAGAGAAATTCATTAAAACACAAACTGACCGCTTAAATAAATATTTCTTTATTGTTTTCCATGATATAGAAATTTGCTTTCTTCGAATGAATGAAAATATCTCATGCTTTATCAATCGATGTTATCTTTCAACAGACATGCACACAGAGGACCGAGGCAACAAGAAAATACGTAGACCAATGTCATGCCGGTCAGAGCCCATCTTGACAGTACGAAGAAGAAGGGTAAGTTAGTTAATAAATGTATATTTGGTTCATTTTTCTGCCTGCGTCCAACGTTTTCTTATTGTTTGCCAATGTCCATGGACTTACGGCCTTAGATATATTGTCTTGGTATTTTGATTTACTATTTTTTTTTAATGTTAACAAAAACTTCAGACTGACTATTTCCTTAAGTTTACATCAATTAATAAATAGATACATGGGTTAAATGTCCAGTTAGGAGGAGACTGAGTTCTTACATAAAATACGATATCACGAACAATCAAAGACGTCCTGGGAGAGTAGACGTTGCGTGGAGTTGCATGTGTCCACCCTTCCTCCAGTGTTATTCCAGTCGCTACAGTTTTCATTCATGTAGCCATTTTTTCGGTTCTTGTTATTCTGGATAATATCACGTTCTTTCTTCTCGCAATACGACCTAGAACGAGTCAATACGACGTGACACCCCATTCAAACAAACAAAAAACAAACAAACAAACAAAAAACAGACAAACAAACAGACAGACAGACAAACTGTCTTCCACACACTCCCACTTTTGTAAGCATAGTTTTCATCCTTAGAATTCTTGCTAAATTGCTATGTTGCTCTGTGGCCTTGTGGTACAGAGCACTCGGCTTTCGCTTTTATTTGTTGCAGGTTTTTGCCTTGTTCGTAAATGCTAATGATATAAGTTTGATTGCACCTTTTCTCTCTGTTTTTTCAGCCAAAGTCAGCAAGGCAGTATACAGTCGCAGAATATGAGGCGTTAAAGCAAGAACTTCGACAGAAGCAGCGGGCATTCAAATCTCTTTTAGGTCGGCCTCGGTTTTAATGTTAAAATGATGTTAAAATACTTTTCGTTCTTGTTTATTATGAGATTCATGAAATTTACATTTTTTGTATTGTAAATTCATTTCATTATCTGACATACAATGTTTTCGCAAATACCAAATTATGAAATGATTATTGGCTGTCAAAACTCGGTAAATACCACGCATGTTGTAAGGTTCCTTCTATCACATTTCTTGATGTTGTCGATCATAGGTTAAATTCAGAACGAAACGAAATGGCAAATAATCTAGTAAGAACTTATAAAAGTGAAAATTAAAGAACAAATCCAGACTATGAAAGAAAAGGTCTTCCTCCATCCAAAGGTCTTCCTGCATCCAAAACAAAGGGAAATATTTTGAATGAAAAAGCTTCTCAAATATTTTAGTTATTCAGTTTAATATAAAGGTTAGTGTATTTTTAAAAGTTTAGTGTTGCAATCATAGTACCCTTTTTCAAATTTTTACTAGAAGAAAGAAAACGCCCTCGAATTATGTTATATTTTCCAATAATTTAACTTAAATGTGCTTATATTGTAATTAAAACATTCATACTTGCGTTTAAACATCGACATGCTGTGACTGAACATGACTGTGCAATGTTGGCACTATTTATTTTGATCTGAATTCTTCTTTTCATTTGAAGAATCTGTTAAAAATCTACCGATTATTAATCGCTAAATTTTCTTGTTTTGTTGAATCTTATGTAATTTTTTTTTTCTACCAAAGTGCAAAAAAGTCCAGATATATCAGTTGTATGTTAATGCTTTAGGAACTGAATCTTGCATATTTACTGTTACATTTTCATACATGAATGTTTACAAACGTTTATCATCTCACATGTGATACGTATATATAGATGACAATACTCTAATAAAAAATGCAATCTTCTTGTCGTTTCTATTGCCTATCCTTCTTCTGTACAGTGTATATCAATACTACATATATACAACCAAACCTGCCTTAAAGGCCTGTATTTAAGATCCCGCCCAGTTTTTTTGTGGGAGGAGTACATTAGACATAATCTGTAGACAGTGATGGGTAAGGCAATAAAATTGCCCCAGGTGGGGATTAGTGTCCAGTAAAATACACCC
>JAUMGZ010167006.1:0-15482 GCA_032359645.1 Pododesmus macrochisma
TAGTGTATATACGAAACATATCCATACATTAGTGTATATACGAAACATATCCATACATTAGTGTATATACGAAACATGTCCATACATTAGTGTATATACGAAACATGTCCATACATTAGTGTATATACGAAACATATCCATACATTAGTGTATATACGAAACATATCCATACATTAGTGTATATACGAAACATGTCCATACATTAGTGTATAGACTTTATATGGTTGTCAACAGCTCACATGACTTCAAGGAGTATCTTGAGAAGCGTAATATATGTTAAATTTTAATGCATGTTTCTTCAGTGACAAATATTTTCTTACTTTTTGAAACGAAGTTGTTGATACATTTGATTACACTAAATTAGTTAATTTAATTTTCATTAGTTAATTTCTAGATTCAAAAGAAACTCAGCATTTCTTGCTTCTTTTTAGAATCTGAACATTTACTAATTGGAGTTTGATAAAATCCTACTACCAATCATGACCCGGTGTGGAACCTATATGTATTTAATATAATGGCATACTTTGCTGTTGTCCATTATAGTTTTTGTATATAGTTGGTACTTTTAAAACAAACCCAGTATGTCTGTCTTGTAATGCTGATACTGCACGGACGATAGTTTAGAGTTTCTTAAGAAGTAGGAAATGGGTTGGTACATAACTATCAACAATTACTGTTGGAACCGGACCACTTTTTGATCTTACATGACAAACTTTCAGGCCAAAATAAACTAAGGTCTCATAATTTAACCCCGCAATCAAGTTTTTTTGTTTTTGTTAAATTCTTGTCCTGCTGTTAACTGATATGGTTTTATAACAACTTCATTTATATATCTTTTATTCTTTCAATGTGGTAACTGTATACAAAAAACCTATTGTCTTCGTCGGCTCAAAAGACATAGAGAAAAGACGATGTATGTATTCTTAAACAACACATTTAAACTTCACGGCTCCGGTTATCTGCGATAAGGTATATGCTTATTAATCAGAACATTGCTTTAAGAACATTTTTTAACATATTATACTCTCATTTATTTAAATAAATATATGATAAATACACGAAATAGTTTTGAAGTTAGGAGGCTGAGCATCTGAATCAGAGGGACTAACGACCAAGTAAAGCGCCAACAAACATCTAAACTGGGGAAGAATGACATCTTAAGCAGAGGGACTGACGACAAACTAAAACGCTATAAAACATTTAAAGTAGGGAAGAATGACATCTAAAGCAGAGGGACTGGCGGCCAAGTTAAACGCCAACAAACATCTTAAGTGAAGGAGAATGACATCTTAAGCAGAGGGACTGACGACCAAGTTAAACGCCAACAAACATCTTAAGTGAAGGAGAATGACATCTTAAGCAGAGGGACTGACGACGAAGTTAAACGCCAACAAACATCTAAAGTGGGGAAGAATGACATCTTAAGCAAAGGGACTGACGGCCAAGTTAAACGCCAATAAACATCTAAAGTGGAGAAGACTGACATCTTAAGCAGAGGTACTGACGGCCAAAATAAACGCAAACAGACATCTAAAGTGGGGAAGAATGACATCTTAAGCAGAGGGACTGACGACAAAGGAAAACGCTAACAAAGATCTAAAGTGGGGAAGAATGACATCTTAAGCAGAGGGACTGACGGCAAAGGAAAACGCAAACAAACATCTAAAGTGGGGAAGAATGACATCTTAAGCAGAGGGACTGACGACAAAGGAAAACGCAAACAAACATCTAAAGTTGGGAAGAATGACATATTAAGCAGAGGGACTGACGGCAAAGTTAAACGCCAACAAATATAAAAAATGGGGAAGAATGACACCTTAAACAGAGGGACTGACCACGAAGGAAAACGCAAACAAAGATCTAAAGTGGGGAAGAATGGCATCTTAAGCAGAGGGACTGACGACAAAGGAAAACGCAAACAAACATCTAAAGTGGGGAAGAATGCCATCTTATTAAAGGACTGACGACGAAGGAAAACGTCAACTAACATTTAAAGTAGGGAAGAATGCCATCTTATTAAAGGACTGACGACGAAGGAAAACGTCAACAAACATTTAAAGTAGGGAAGAATGCCATTTAGATGTTTGTTGGCGTTTATCTTATTAAAGTACTAACGACTAAGGAAAACACAAACACCAAACATATTTCATTACAATTAAAAAACAAAAAGCACATCACAAAAATATTCGAAGTGACTTAGAACGTTCATTGAACAGCCTGGATTGTGTTGTTGAAACGGGTAAGCTTTGTTTAGGTTAGCTGTTCTTATCGTTCTGTATCAATCGTCCGTTGTTTATCAAAATTTGTTGATTCTCAGAAACTGTCAAATCTAGTGTCCTAGAACTTTCGTATATAAAATCCTGAGAACAAACAAAATTTGGTGTCCGTCAAATTTCTAAGAAGGTTGCCATACCGCCAATGGAAAGAAAATATTGTTATCGATAATCCTTCGGAGAGGTCAGTAAAACTTACAAACATCAGACTTATACTTTTATCCTCAGTTTGTCTTTGAGATGCATGTGTCGATATACATTTGGAAACGTTAAATAATCAAAATGTATCTACAGCAGCCATCTTGATTAACTTCTCCTACATTAAAGGAAATGACGACTTGAAATAACCTAAAATTGGTACATGTAACTCATGTTATCAAGCTGCTTCTGAATAATAACTTCATTCTTTATATGTTTACAATATGGCTGACACGGCAGTCATTTGAAAATCTTATTATATCTATACCCCGTGAACTGAACAAACAATCGATATAGGATTTTCAAATATACGAGTGATACGTGCATATTGCACGTGCAAATGACATTTAAAGAATGAAAAATCCACAGTTTTGTCGAGTTTACAGCTATCTTGAAAATACTGTTATAGCATATCCACCCGATCAGCAAGCCTACAGGAATATGGAATGTTCAGTTTTAGAATCAGTTCTTCAACTCAAATAAATGTTTAAATTGGGTCAGTTTCAACCGTCTTTAAGTTTTGGTGTCACTACATAAAAGAATATACAGGCGTGAAACTATCTTAAATGGATTAAACGTTGTGTCTAAATGTTCCTGTCATATGTTTCCAAGATGTCCTTCATGGTGGCCATTTTAAAAAGCTTGCAATATTCATAGTCTTGAACCGCTATCTAATCAAACTTTTTGTTGCGTATGCATTGGAGAATTCGAGAATAAAACCCAAGATGGCTTATCCTGCGAAAACCCAGGAGGCGCATGCGAAATTCCAAATTCTACATCTGATCTGACTAATCAAAATCTTTGTTTCACATGACCCTAAGTCAGAACCAACAAGGCGACTGATAGAATAGCAATAAGGACGCTGCAGGTGTTACCTGGCCTGTTTTGACTCATTTGTACTTGGACCATTTAATTGTGCTATATATACTAAAATCTGAAACATGTGTTCCGAAATTATTTTAAATTAATTAATGGAGGCATTCTGAAATTTTTTCCTCATGAAATTTGTTTCTGGATTCCACTTTGTTAAAAGTAACTGTAAATAGAATCTTGAAGACTTGTTATATATTAAAATGTACTAAACACTAAGATTACGTTAAGAATGTCAATGACAACCATCTTGATTTTTTTTTTTAAATATTGTTTTAAGCTATATAGTGTTAGTGAAAAGATCATTGTACACGCAACTCAATTCAAAGTGAGCGTGAAGACACAGTTTTGTAAGTTTTACTTTATCTTATTCAATTGTGTTTATATCCCCATTTTGTTTGGTTTCGATGTTAAATACTGCAATATTTCAATGTCGTATGTGTCAGACATTAAGACATTGTTATCTTGAATATTCAGCTCAAATTTGTCAGGGATTAAATTCTCTTTGATGGGAAGAAAACTCTGAAAAATGTATTTTTGTTGATCATACTTTCTATTTTAAGATTATTAACGTGTCCACTTCTGTTTCCATTCGATCGCTGTTGACTCCATTAGACGTTAATCTATTTCATATGGAAACATACTTGATGGAAAGTGGGGACTATAATTTGTAAAAATCCATTTGGATATTGATCTGACGGGAACCATCGACCGCGAATAACAGCTAGATAGATGAAGAAGTGACCAACGGTCAGATAGTGGACAGAAAATCAACCCTTATCACTTTAGTTAATCTCACTTTGTGACTGACCCGTAGCCCTGATAGTCGTACATAACATTTTATAGGTTTTCAGTCACAGAATATTGACGGTGATGTATTTTTTATACAAATTAATACTTTTATTTTGCATTCAGTTAACTTGAACACCACTCACATTTCCAGTAATACGTAATTATGACGCAATGCAACGTACATTTATTTTCGTATTAGTAGCTCAATAACTATGTAGCAATCCGACAGGTTGTGTTTTGTTGAATTACATTATAGTTTTTACAAAGTTCTTTATTATAGAACCGAGTCGAGACTTATAACATGAGATGTGTTTGTAGGAATATACATGGCCCGTCGTATATTTGACAACTGTTGTATAAACAATAAAATATGATATTCAAGACGTACTTAATTTGAATAGGAAAGAAGAAGAAAACTGTCCCCTTTGTCCTTCATGAATTTGTTCATGAAATATGTTCCGTTCCTTGTTATGCTTCGTTTCCATATCCAGACGAGAGTGAAACGAGCTAAAACGTTATGAGTAACAATTTGAGGGAGGAAGCACACATGTTTTCCAAGTTTGCAACCACGCAGATTATCAAATGTGGTTTTGAAGGAGAAACAGAAGCAAAAACTATTTTAGGACAAATATATTTTTCCATGCCGAGTGTTTTGACGGCATTAATTTCTCATTTCAAAGAATAATGTAACGCATCATTGACCGAATAAACTAAAGTAATATTTTTTGTTTGCTGTACGCCGACGTTCACAGAATGGTTATCATATCATTGTTAACGTGTGTCTGCTTTGAACATTAGATAGTTTGGTGCTGTCACGAACAGCCGCTTATTTCGGATTAGTCGTTCTGCGATTGTCATGTTTTCCGTGCGCTAATTGGCTGCAAGTAACGTGTTACGTGTAACGAATAAGGACTCGTGGGATTTCAAAGAGAGCTTGCATTCATAGTTCTTCATAAATGCACATGTTTATATATAACGACTGATATACTGTACGTGAGGAGTGTACCTTGATGTTCGCACTTATACGCACTATACGTAATTTATACGCACTTACGTATAGTAATATTTTCCCAAAGTAATAATTTGCATCCAGAAATGCACTAGCATGCGAAACGTTGGGGCGTAAATTCTTATTTTTTCCAAGGAACATGCCCCCAGATCACCCTAGCTTTAAACCCGCGGACCGTCTCTCGACGGACGTGTACGTATTTTTTTTATTGTTTGCGGGCGCGTAAAACAGAAAATATGTTTGGTCTAATACACATTATATAAACATGTAGACGTACACAACTAGAGATCCTCAACACATAGTAAGACCCCAAAAATCCAGGAAAACACTCCAATGTGACAAGTTCGAAGTGAAAATATAAATAAAATTAATGAAATAAAAAAAAAAAATGTAAACAAACTGTTAATGAAAGAGGTAAAGTTAAATTGATGATAAAAAATAAAGAAATAAGACCAACAGAACAAAGGATATTGACAATCACGAAGTTATCGTAATTCGAAGAGTTCAAAGTTATCATTCGAATGAGCTGGCAAATAGAGTCATCAAAACAAGTCATCAGTCGAATGAACTGGCAAACAGAGTCGTCAAAACAAGTCATCAGTCGAATGAACTGGCAAACAGAGTCCTCAATACAAGTCATCAGTCGAATGAACTGGCAAACAGAGTCGTCAAAACAAGTCATCAGTCGAATGAACTGGCAAATAGAGTCATCAATACAAGTCATCAGTCGAATGAACTGGCAAACAGAGTCATCAATACAAGTCATCAGTCGAATGAACTGGCAAACAGAGTCGTCAATACAAGTCATCAGTCGAATGAACTGGCAAACATAGTCATCAAAACAAGTCATCAGTCGAATGAACTTGCAAACAGAGTCGTCAATACAATATTTAAAGTGCCGACAAATTAATCAAGTGAATGAGTGAGAGGACAAAATAAAGTCACTTCAATTAATCTGAATGTATCATCCCCCGTTTGAGGTCACCTCATCATGACCATTGCTCTTAGCCAATCAGTGCATCGCCTTCTTAATCGTCGGAGCATTCCCAGGCCTAAGGCCTAGACCGTAGTAACCTCAGAGCATGGGGCACCACGTTTGTACAAGGTGCGTACGTGTTTTAGGATCAAAGTTCAATACCTTTTGTATAGCACATTTGCTAACTTTTCATATATTCGATTTCTTGTTAAAAACTACTGGATGAATGTCATCCGAACTTTGGTACATGTATGAAGCATGCTTAGGAAAAGGAGATTCAGATTCGTTTAAACGATGGGGCTCGGCCTCCAGGGAACGCAACTAGAAGGCAAAAATGAGGACGTTAAACTTTAAAATCTTTTTCTAAAACACTAGAAGGCCTTTAACTTAATGCTTTGGTGTAGGGCATGGAGAATAAAGTTTGTTTAAGGCGAGTCCCTGGGGTAAAAAAATGGGTTACGCATTTTTTTTATCAAAGTTCAATACTTTTTGTATAGCACATATATTAATTTTTCACATTTTCGTTTCTTGTTAAAACTATCGAATAAATGTAATCAAAACTTGGTATGAAGTATCCCTAGGGGAAGGGGATTCAGATTTCTTAAAATGATTGAACTCGGTCTGCAGGGGGCGCAACAAGGAAGCCAAAATAGATTTTTTTTATAAACTAGATGGTTTGTATATTCTCATTCAAACTTTCAATTTGTACTCATTTCCTATCAAATTGTGAATCGATCTGTTATCTAAATATTCAACAGTTGCTTAATTTCATAAGAGTTAGTGTTCGTGTTTCGAACAGCTTTTTTTGCCACCATATTCATCTCAAAGTCAACGACAAAACAATTCGACACTTGAATCACTTAACGCCACGTCATAAATTTGGCAAAATTATGGGTTTATGTGCGCTTCAAAATTTCTCACAAAAGATCTCTCGCCCTTACGTATTAAATAACTTTGTTTTGGGGGCGTGTCATGCATGATCAAAAATAAGTCAAATGAATCTGTGTCGCTAGTTCCACACAAAAACACATTTTCTCTCTTTTCCCATCTTTTCCTTGTCCATTTACTGACATGTTCGTACATTTATAGGAAGAAAAGAAAAAGACCGAACGATCAATGCACCTTCGTAAGTGGTTTATAAAACTGGGAAAAACTGTAATTTTCTGCATCTTTTATTTGTTTAAAAGGCGCTCATTGATTACGTAGCTTTAATGCCTCCCGAAAGTATTGTTCATAGCTTTGTTCCTAATACTCTAAAATTAGCATAGAAATGAAACACTAACCAAAGCCTCACACAGCACGGAAACATCGACAATAAAACATCACCGTCACATGGAAATATGGAAAAGGGGGTCTTTTTAATTATTTTTAACAACTTCATTTTTCGTCAGTATAATAACGTAGCACGTTTTGTTAATGATTTCAATAACCTTTTACTCTCAGAAATTGGTTAATGAATAATTGGTTTGAAATCAATTAATTTTTATGGTATCCGATTCTAAATCTGACAATTTGCAGTTTTAATGTTACAATCATTTTGTAAACTCGATTAAATTTGATAATTCTTCTTTCTTAAGACCAAGTGTAGAAATGTTAACTGTAATATACATACAGGTCATTAGAACTAGCTTCCATCCATAGGATAAAGTTTTAAGAATCGGTAATATGTGTGTGTCGAAGTAATGCATGTAAAAAGAATAAAAATCTAACTTATTACCAGCAACAACTCAAACCGCTTCCTCGTGACTAATTCTATATTTAAGTTGAGAACATGAGTATACATGTATTGTTATACTATTGCATTACGCCTTACTTCAGACTTATTTGTTTATTGGGGATTAGCGTCCATTAACGCATGCTTAGGTGATATCGAGACGATGTCTGCTTGCGACAGTGCGCACTTATGGCGACTTTATAGTGCTGTCTCACTGAAATATTACACAACAGACATATTGACATGATACTTCACTCGGTCACATTATCCTGATACCGAGCCAACCAGTCTTCCTCCTAACAAGTAGTGCTGAGTGGTTAGCAGAAAAGTGCCTAATGTTTACGTCTTGAATTTTGACGTGACCGGGATTCGAACCCACGACCTGTGATTATAGCCACGAAGCGAATGCCCTAACCACTGGGCTGCCGCGCTGGTGCCTAACGATAGACAAATGTTTCATAATACATGCATGGACTCCACTTTCTTCCCGTTCTGTCACTAGTATTTTTCGTTTGACATTGTTTCACTATACAACTGAACGATTCAGTTTGAATGACATACAATCCTAATAAAATAAACAAAAAAGTATTAGTAGATGAAAACCAAGATTATCACACCAGTAAAATACATGGGGAAACTTAATATTTGGCGGATATCTAATTCCAACAAAGTCATCACTGACGAAAGGTCATGAACAGAGAGGGCTTGATACTGCAAGATATACTGTATAAAGGATAGGTAAAATTATGATACTTTCTGTAAGAATCTTTCCGCATAGTTTTAAAAAGGAATATACAGCGAAGACAGACTATGCGAAATAGTCAGTCATGCTGCTGACTCAACTACGTTGTTTTCACGTGAGATGAGCGGAGACTTTAGCTGACGCTTAATTAGGCATTCAACGTCAAAGGTCATACAACGTCATTTGCTGCGTTTCACTTTAACTGTCATTTCTATTGTATCAGTGTGAAACAACCATGATACAGTTTTATTTTTTCTTCTATACGAAGAGACAGTCAGCATACCAATAACAACAATAGCGTTATGTTTTGCAATTGAAAAACACAACTCTATTATATAAAAGGTGGCCGAGTGGTTAGCGTGATCGCCTCGTGTCGGTACACTGGTGATGAGAATCAGCAATCGCGGGTTCGAATCCTGATGGCGTCATATCCCAATACGTTAAAATTCGGCAGTCTTTTCGCTCCCTACTTAACATGCAGCATTAATGGGAAGGAGAAGGACTGGTTGGCTCGGTTTAAGTATAATGTGACCGAATGAAGTAGTATCCTGCCAATGTGTCTGTGGTGTGATAATTCAGTGAGACAGCACTATAAAGTCGCCATAAGTGCGCACTGTCGCAAGCAGACATCGTTTCGATATGACCTAAAATTAGTTAAAGGGACGCTAAACCTCAATAAAACAAACAAATCCATAAATTGTGACGCTTTTGACAACTCCACGGCAATAACATACGAAATACCATGAAAAACTTTACGTGACTACGAGTTTTAAATTGCGTGAACATGTTTTTCGAGACCTTACTTACATGTACTAAATAGAAAAAACAGTTTTACTTAACCCACGGGAATATGGTGTAATTGTAATGTGAATTCTATTAACTTTTGTGATTAATTATCTAACGTCAGAACCAGCAATACGTTTTAAGTAGTAATGTATTTCTATCGATTTGTTCATAGTTCAAAAATGAATGATATGTTTATAGGCTGGGAGTGGCATTCAATTGTTCATGGTTCCCGTCGTATAATTTGTTTGAACACGTGTATATATGGTTTCCAATTTGAACAGAAATGACGTATGAATATGAGTTATTTATGAGTTGCTTTGTATTAATAAGATTATGTGTGCTTTTAGTTATGTAACAGTTATAAGCTTCAGTATAAGTCACCATGGCGACATGTGGTCATTAGATACTTCCAGCGGCGAAAAAAAACGGACTTATTTCGCCATTGTTTGTAAAGTCATGAATACTAACTATGGCGCCAATCTCAACATCTTGGTCAATTCTATTGTGCTCAGAATAATGTTGAATTTGCCGGATGTGACGTTATGTTCAGCAGGTATAAAGCGTAAAGGAGCGAGTTTGGGAAGAATCTGTACACAACAGAATAGATATCTAGCATCCAGCAGAGTGTATACCATAATGTTAAGAGTGGTCAACATTTCATAGAAACCGATTTTGATACACATTAGCTCGCATCGTCGGACATTTACTATTACATGCATATGCCACGAGACATCTCGATCAGTTACAAAACTGTTCATGTTGTATACATATTCATAAGATGTCTTAACCAATCTTCCAAAAGTTCTCGTATGCCTTGAGCCGAGAAACGACAATGCCGCTAAAAGGGGCCGACATGAACACGTGTCAATTCTGTGATGAAAATGATTGAAATGTGTTCAATTTGTCGAAGCCAAGCATACTCCTACAAACCTTCTTGAACTGCGCATGCGCCGCCTTGATTAAACTTCAGACGAACGTAAGCATTGGAATCGGCCTTTTTGATTGGGTATTGTACCACGTAAAAAAAAAACCGGAAACTGGGCTTTGAAATTGGTCATGATCGATTCCTAAACAAAAAGCTTTTTCCGGTGGGTGATATCACGGTACATGGGTGAGATGAGCGAAAATAAATCAGTCATTAGTATCCGAAAATAAGTGCAATCATTTAACTATAAATAAAAAATCTCATCTAAAGGAATTTTTTTTATGGAATCCGGATAGGGCCACACACCTTAATATCGCATCATAGCACTATCGTGTATTTAGTCGAAGGTGCGATGATGCGATATAGCACGATGGTCTCTATTGCATAGTTAAAATACCAATTGGAAATTACGAAAAGTTCCTCTATCCGTACTTTATTCTTGGTATGCATTTCAATATCTATGTTTTAGACTTTAAGCACAAATAACACATTTCTAACGAACGATGTTTCTTTTCGCGGTACTGAAACATTTCATAAAGAATTCTACACGATATGTCAAGTACAAACATGTTAGAATATAAGATGCCTTGTCACACACCATATACGAGCTTTGATGGAAGTATTGGAAACAGGACCCGGCGTCATCAAAGCTAGTTATATATACATACTGAATATTCATCAGTGCAATGTCTCGTGGATTCTCGTGGTAATTCGAACGTGATATTAATTCAAACGCAAAACGACAGGCTTTATTTAAACAATCTATTGAAAATATCTGACTTTCATCTACCGTCATACGGTAGTCTATCGAGATTTAGAGCTGTGTTGATTCTAAAAAGGAAACCGTTCCTTCGGGTAATCACTTTAACGCTCTTCGTTACCGGAACCTAAAGAAGCCTCGTGTCTTGACACTTGCCAGGCCGATAGCAAAAGGTTAATTTTCCTACAATTATAGGGAAAACATTTGTAAAATAAAACCACATATTTATACGGGTTTTTACTTATTTGATTTCATTGATAAAGTGAATTCTTGTGCACATAGAATGGCAATGCTTGGAGATAATGGTATCAAACGTATTATCACGCGAGCCTTCTGTATCGAATTCATCTGTCACTGTCTGTGGCTATTGGCCCTTCGTTATTGACTGTGGCAGACCTTATACTATGGTAAATTATTCTTGATATACATCAGACGAGAATAGCATAGCTCTTTTTCTTCACTTAATGTACACGTGTCTTTGCTTGAGAAAAGTAAATTTGATAATATACTCGGCCCTAAACACGAAACAAGCGTAATAGATCAGAGGAGAAAGCGGACAGAATCGTCAATTATGGTGAATTTCTGTATCAAGTTTTCTAACTTTGTTACTAGGGGCATTCAATCAATTATCTCTAAGGGTCGTCTTCGAGGCACTTCTAACATTAACTGCAAATTATTTCAACACAAACATCTCAATTTACGATTGATGCATCGAATTTAAACTGATATTTATTCAAAGTAGCATATGCAGAGTAACACTTTCATTATATGTGTAAACTTACACTATACACATGTCATACTGTGTTAAAATAATTTGTTCTATCGTAATTCAATAATATACTTTTACCTTTGAACATCTCTTGTAATATACTCCTGTAATATACTGTAATATACTCCTGTAATATACTCCTGTAATATACTCGATTGTGTCTACTCATTAACTGTGATGATATGTTTATGAAGTTGAACTTTTAAAAACGTTAACCGAATGTCATTAATGATATATATCTTATTAAAAATCAATGTTCATATTATTTTGATATCATTTCCGTATGATTTGCACACGAATGTCTGTCCTCTGTGCCCGACACTTTATCGCGGTAGGGTTTTGAGTGTCTCATTAACCCGGGACGTTATGGTGACTAGAGTTCCTTGTAGAGCCACCTACGACAGATAGTTTAAACGAAAAAAGCAAGACAATAAATGGCACGTACTTCAAAGTGAACGCTGGACTGGCATCACAGCTTCTCTTTCTGTCCTATCGCTTTGCTTTTCTCCGTTAGTCCTTTTTTGCAATATCGGTGAAAGACATACATGGCTTCAAATTCGAAACAAACAAACATTATGTATCCTCTTATATTTGACATTTACATTCACAATTCACATTTCTAAAAAAAATGTTAAAAAATGAAACTGAATCGTGTTTTTGCTTTCCTTTTAAATTTGTACATTGTATTGATACCATTGTTGATGTTTCTTTTCTATATATACGTCTCTTCAGCGCCAACAGACAACGGTTGTGTTGGAACTAGACACGAGCTACGTGGCAAATGTCCCTTTCACAGATTAGTTCATACACGTTTTACATATAAACATAAATTATTGGAACTACGTCTGTATTTGACACTTTATTGAATATCAAAACTCAACTTTTTATTTGAACTTTAAATTCAATTAGTGAGAGTAGAGGATTTGATGATGAGTGCTATATAGGTTTATTTGTATAGAGTACTAAGACTTTTAAAAAAGTCCATATTGATCTTAATTTCCAGTATCCTTTCAATATTTCATTATTTATTACATCAGATAATTTCCAGGAGTTTGTGCATACATTCCTGTTCTTAAACAAATATCATTTTGTACAATATTGATTTAAGATTATACTAGTTGGTTATAAATTGCAAGAGATATTACGAATAACATCGACTTCTACTCCACCGAGAAATCAATGTGTAGCTTCGTTGTATTTTATGCGATTTATATTAGGAAACCTAGAATCTTTCATTTTTAGTTTCTGCAGTAGCATTGGTTTATGGATATCAAAATATGACTTGTACTGGTATCAGCACACTGGTTTTATACTCACAGTCTCCAAATATGTTCAATCAGCAAACATTATGTCATTATGTTTGGATACGCGGGTTTTTTCAGAGGCACGTGCACGTTTTCAACTGTTTTGAACATTAATTATATATAATATTTAAGAATATATATATGTATTCTATGGGTAAAATTTTATTATTTAAAAGCACATGTACTAAATGTAGTATTAAGAACAAATTATATTAACATCAATATACATATATATAAACGACATTAGACAGAATCAGCTAACATACAAGAGGTCTTATTGCAGAAAACTAAGTTTCATTCTACTACAAGACAGGAAGTGGTGCATACATATTGAAATGACACAAAGAATGTAAGATTATACGACCACTGAATATGAAGTATACAGTTCTCAGTGTGCGATACGAATATACATTTGTTTAATGTCTAATAAGTCATGCTCCTTCTCCGGTGAACCCGCTAAAGGGGTACGAGAAATAAATAGTATAGTCACATTGTGGTGAACAAAGGGAGGGAACCAGTTTTAAATCGATGGCGCAACGATATAATACCTAATGTTGAATTCACTCCATTTGTTTTCAAAAGCATTGACAACCAAAAATTAACACTTTGAAAAAGGAAGTCTCAGTTTGGAACTATCAAATAATAAATATATAAATAGATCATTGTGTAACACGGCTCTTCTACGAAAGTTTGTAAAACTTGCTTTCCAAAGCCGTTGATAAACACGAGTATAGCTAGGACTGTACACGCTTTGCTGTCCTTGGAACTCTCGACTGAGACATCACGTAAGATAGGCACGGTGCTTGATACGTTGACATAAACATGTACCAGAGATTATACCAAAGGCCTGCAACAAAGAGGAGACAATAGATGAATTAGTTCAAGCAAAAACATCATCACATCAATTGAATTTATTGTTTTGTCTGATGTCTCGAATAAATATTTAGACAACTTTAAAGATTTCTGAATCCTGGACGAGATTCCGTCACGAAGATGTTTTACCCATTTATTTCTGGCACGTCTATTCCTGATCTGTGTGGTGTTTATGCAGTTATTGTTTTTGTCTTTTGTACCTTTGATCATATTTCTATTATGGGTAAACCAAGCATCGTGTTCATGTGAGGTACTTTTATAACAAAACAAATATATAATAAAAAGTTTTTTTATTTGAAGATTAAAATATAATATGAAATAGAAGTGTAATTTTTTGTGTAGTCGACGTTTTACTATTGATGAAATATGACAATTGCATGCA
This sequence comes from Pododesmus macrochisma, assembly GCA_032359645.1. Classification (NCBI taxonomy): domain Eukaryota; kingdom Metazoa; phylum Mollusca; class Bivalvia; order Pectinida; family Anomiidae; genus Pododesmus; species Pododesmus macrochisma. The sequence continues at coordinate 14,374 of JAUMGZ010167006.1, forward strand.
TGTATCCTTATCTAAGTATCAGTTTTGATAATCATTGGTAACTTTCTGTTCTATCTTGATCTAGCGGATTTTGATTGGATAAAAATACAAAATACATCTTTATGCAAAACAAATCTAAAACGTATCTGATGTCAGACTAGAACTGATGAATATGCAATAAGATGTGTAATGGATGATAAAATTAATCACGACGGATTGTAACTGTCTCTCATTACCCACAATGCCAGCAATTGCTACTGATCGTCTGCTGACCGCCTGCAATGATGGATTTTGATATGAAAAAACCCATAGAATCCGTAATGTTTTGGCGCGACCAAACACATATCACGCATCTTTTGTTTTAGATAACTATCGTAAATACGGACCGCATTCTACTCTTGGGATCTGTGTTAAATAGCTTATAGGTCTGCGGCAATCTGTTTTGACAACTTGAAGAGTTAATTTGGCACGAAACTAAATGCAATAAATAAATATCCCGGAAAGACTCACTACGGACTTTATATCGTAGTTACTGTGCCTATAACATTTACATAAACCCTCAAACAAAAGGAGATATTTATATAGTTTTCAATAATTATATCTGACGCCATATCAGAAATAATGTCTTTTCATGTTTAATATCGATTTGTTATGTTCTGAACATACAAGGAGTTCAATGGTATTTATTCAATTATATTATTCGATGTTGTAAACTTATAAAGTGGAAATTGTGTTATACGGTTGTCATGAAGTGACACAGTAAGTTCTTAATACTGCGATACTTCTCCAGTAACAACAAAGTTTAACCACAGCCACCTCATACCCACGCACATCTTCGCAAGCCAGGTTTAGCTACACTACGTTTCATGAGATAAGATAAACGAACTGAAAGGAAGTGGTTCGCATACCTTGGCTAGCGAAGATGTCCCAAGCAATAAAAATTAATAAAATATTTCCAATGAAAATCTCATGTTGTTATATTGCTATTGAGAACAAATATATAAAAATTATAAATAAGTAAATAAATAAATTAAGAAAAGTATTCAGGTAATGAATATATATATATATAGGTTCCGCAACGAGTTAGGATGGGATATCGGGTTTTATCTCACTAGAGTTAGTTAATTTTC
>JAUMGZ010167017.1:0-15481 GCA_032359645.1 Pododesmus macrochisma
GGTGGTTTACTCCGGGTACTCCAGTTTCCTCCACCAGTAAAACTGGCACGTCCGTAAATGACCTTAGCTGTTGATCGAACAATAAGCCCTTAATACAAAAAAAGCATGTTTAAAAGTGTAATAAATCATAAACATGTACCTGTCTATTATACAGGTGATATTGTCTGAAGGTTCTTTTAACATCACCAATGGGCTTCAGTTTGATGTCAACACTGAGTGAGTGACACACTGAAGTCAACAACAGTTGAACTTAAACTAGTTGGGTGTTAATGTATTTTTAATTTGACTCCATAGTCAACTCACTGTCAGAGTTGTTTATGAATTTGGAGATACATATATTTCTATTTAGCTCTCATTTAAAGACTCTTGTTTCTTATCTTTGTTGCTGTTTTTAAACTATTTAAGTTCTACTTTTAAAATTCAGAAATATTCTGATAAAAAAATGTATGTACATTATCAAATTCTTCCCCCGACCTGGTCAACATGATAAACAACACTTTGTATGCTTTATGAATTAGACCAATTTTGCATTGAGATGTTAGAACGTTTTTGGTCTATAAAGCCTTAAAGAATGAGACTAAAATTGATTTTGTATGTTTTAAACTCAACTACAAGATTCAATTGTTCAAGTTTTTAGATTTTTTTTAAAAACAAAAATAGTAACCCGAAAAATGTATTAAATTTGAGTCTGAAGTCAATACAGGCTGTCTATTCTATGTATGTCTAATGAATGAGCTATCTCGTTTAAATACGGAAGGGAGGAAGTTCCAATTTTTAATTCATTGTTTTTATGATGAACCTTTCTGTGCCTTATAGAAATACACAGGAGAGTTTTAATGTTTGATTCAGTTTTGATTCAGACATCTGACATTTTTATGGACTCATTATCATAATGGGAACTGGGACTATATGTTTTACTGGTGTATACAGGAATAGGTGTATGAGACATTTACACGCCAACCTGTCTATAAACACCAAGCAAGAAACAAGTCTTTATATTGAGGTGGTCTTTATATACAAGTGAAAATAAGTGTAATTGGACTTGAAGGGACCCGATTTTAGTGGTCGTTATGTACAGATGATCTCTTTAGGTAGATGGGTATATAAGATGTATATTTTAAGAAAACTATCAGAAATATAGGGGTCAATGGGCAAAACATTTCTAATGTATTATTATGGAAAATACCAGAGGAGTTACTAAAAAAAACTAGGTAAATATAGAAATATGAGTAGCGCACATTCTAGCTTAAGTCCAACTCTTGTATTCATACTATATGATAGGAAATACAGACCAGATTGTAAATGTAGTGGACTTTTGATAAAATAAAAAATTCTATTTGATGATTGTATTGCTTCTGTTAGGTTAAAAACGACACAATCCAAACTTTCATGTAGCTTTAGAATGAGTTGACTTTCACCATAATTTTACAGTAAAGAAATGAACTTATGTATAGGTATAGTACTGTAGTTGTTTACTAACGATTGCTATGTGTAGTTTAGCACTGTGTATATATATTCTAACTGGCAGCTTTACGTTTCAACACAAGAGACAGCATCTAAACACACTAGTTAAGTGTCAGTTAAATTTTCAAACTTGTGAAATGTCTTTTCAAGACATTACATGTATTACAGAGGGAAAAACTTTAATTGAACACTACCTGCAAGCTATTTATATCACTTCAGTACATAATAAACTGCCATAATTGTTTTCATTTAAAAATTATTCCTCTGCATTTTATGCTGACAGTTTTTGGTATCAGAAAACTTAAACTAGATGAATTAATCAAAATGTACAGTTTTGATATGAAAAATGTTTGGTTAAAGTACTGTTATTTACACCAAACCCTGTGCAGGTACATTCCATGTGGGGGCTCCACTAGCAGCAAGCTGATTAAATGTCCAATCTAATTTAAATTAGACCTGTATATTCTGCTCAACGATGCACTCCAATACAGGATCTGACAACAACCTGTTTAAGGTCACCTCATTATGATCTTTTATCATAGCCAATCAGCGCATCCCCTTCTTAATGGTCAGTGCACTTTCTATAAACACTTACACCGACGATTAAAAAGGCGATGAGCTGATTTTCTAAGAGTAAAAGTCATGCTGAGGTGACCTCAAACGGTGTGTTGTTAGATTCTGTATTGGAATGTATCATCGAGGAGCGGAAAATACAGGTCTAAATTAATTAAATTGATTAAAAGTCAGGTTTTTGTACATTCTGTATATAATGTTGAAACATCTCTTTCTATAGTGTCCTGTATATGCCACAGCTGTTTTTATATAGAAGTTGTAATTCTAAACTTACAGGATTTGACTATCATAGGATCACGGTGGGTCATTTACTGGTAGGCTTTTCTGTTTGTCTGTCCTATATTCTAAAATGGTACAATGGAAATATTCCATTGTTGTTAATTAGGTTTTTAAGCCCTGCACAAATTTGTGCAGTCCAAAATGAGGGTTGAAAAAGTGAGTAACATAGGCAGTCATCCCAACATATTAAACACTGTGATATATTATGTCAAACAGTGCAAGAACAAGAAGGGAAGATTCCATTCTGGTAAATCAGGTGACATCTCAGAGACTGGGATAAGATGCAACAGTTTATTTCTGTAGTGTTTAAGAATACAGTGTTTGTGAGATACCTGTTTTACCTTACAGTCAGTGTCGCAAGTTCAAATCTTTTTTTTATGGATTAAAATGTTACTGTCAAAGGGATAGCATTTGAAAGGGTACAAAAAGTACACTCGTTTACTATAAATTGATAAAACTTATATATCATTGTAGATTAATAAAAACGCATTATATTCAATTTCACTGTATTGTGTCTGTGGTAACATCTTTGTATATTATCATGATAAGTGATCATTACAAACATTGTATATTAAATTTTACTCGCTATATGTGTACATGTACTTCACATTGCCCAGTGTTGTACCTGTGGATTGTTATACAGGTACATGTTGTTGTTGTTGTTTTTGAACTGTGATGTAATGTTGTACTTGATTATAGTGGATGACAGATCTAATTCCATTAATATTGAGAATTCCGTTAAGTTGTGTTTTAATAATAGTGTTAGAATTTGAAGAGAAATTATTATGATTACATGATTGTACAATTAAGATTTAATACCTGTAGTTGGATCAAAAGCTGAAAGAATCGGTTCAGCTTCTACGTTTAATGCTGACAGATTCAATTAATTATAAATAGATTTTGTGAAAGTTTTGATCACCTGTTGTGATACAGCAGTTTATATGTTTTCTATATTTGTGGCGCATGTCACAAAATTACATGAAATTCTAAGTGTCATATTTAACTGTCTAAAACTTGTAGAATATGATTGAAACAAATAATTAAAATGTTGTGAGTATAAAATATACAAATGTTCTTCAAGTATAAAGTTTTTTCTACTATTTTTTTTCTAAACAGTCTTGTTTTATATCAGCTCATGTGGGTGTACAAATTGGCAGGTGGATATATTTGCATTCCGAGATATTTTTAACCATTGAAATTTTATATATGCCTTCATTTAGATTTTGCCAGCAGGAGTCACAAGTGATAAAATTGTATCTTCAAAATCACTTTATATTTATATATATTGGTAATTTGGGAATTTTTAAAGACTTTTTTCTCTTTCAGAGATTTTTCTAGTGAAAATGCCATGTTACATTATTATTGAATTGTTGTAAATTGTTAGTACTAGATATTTTACGATTTATGATTCTGCCAATACTATACTGCTTAAGATATATTTTTCGTGTCTTACATTCCACACATTGTTAGACTAGAGTTACGTTTCTTGAGGCGATATACATTGAAGGTGTCTCTTTGTGTATATGCATCATGTATCTTGGTGCAGACAACATAAAACAAAATTTTATTCATATTGTTCACATAAATCAGAAAATTTAACGCATTTAAAATCTAAATAAATGAAACACTTCATGCTTCAGTTATTTTCAATTTATATTTTCTACTTTTCTAATTAACACATTTACACTGTATATGTGATAATAACATGCATCAGGTAATTAATGCTCCTGTAGCACTACCTAATGGACATTTATTAAATCAAGGGAAGATAACTCTAGTCTGGGTAATTATTTTGATTTGCTCACATTTATTTGCCATACTTCTTTAATATGATGATGTAGTTAATATCAGTTGTTATAGGTATCAGTATTCTTATTTATAACTTATATAATGCTAATGCAAGAGCTGAAGAAAAATTGAGAATGTAAGGGGCCATCCATAATTATCATCCTTTTTCCAAAGTCTGCAAACCGCACACTAGGGGGGAGGTGGTTTGTCTTTCATCATTTTTTTGCACGCTTAAAATTCCAGATTTCGCAACATTTCAAAATCTAAAATCTGGCTCCTTTCTATTTCCTATAGTGGTCTAAATCTTGTTCGCCAGAGCATTAATGATGACCTTGTTTGACATTATTTGAGAAATGGTGCAACAACAAACACAAAAAAAAACAAGTGAAACAAATGTATTTAATACAACAAACCGCAGTGTGATAAAGGATGATGTTCACTTTTGCAGGGGGGTGGGGGGTTTGAAAAAAGCGTGCTGTTTGCAGACTTTGGAAAAAGGATGATAATTATTGATGGCCCCTCAAGATAAATTAAACTTAATGTTTCAAGTGTACCACACAATATGCTTAGATATGTTTTGATGACATAAGACAACTTCCTAGAGCGTGATGAGAAGCTAATTTTACTTGCATTATTTATCATCAATAGTTTCAACATTTCATTCTTGAGTATATAATATTATTTTAATTCTTTTTCACTGCAAATCTCAAAAAAGAATATTCAAGATTGACAGTACGAAGTCAGAAGTCAATTTCTGCTTGAATCTCATAAACTGTTTTAGACTGCAAAATACGAATTGCACAGGTATATTGAATGAACGTGAGACTTGTATTTTATCAACATATATCTTAAACAGGTTTACATACCTTTATATTTACAATTGGCGTTGTTTTCCTTTCAATGACACTATTTGTGCTTAACTGCTATTCATATGCTATGAAATCAATGAACTCTGTGACATCATAATTGAGCGCATTTCTCTGGAACATTCCATTTAAAGAAGGGTTGACAGTTTAAAATTAAAAAATATAAAAATTATTCAAGCAAACATCTATTTTCATAATAGGTGAAAGTGTTACTAAAATTGTAAATCTAAGAATAACATTCTGTTTGTTGTTATTCATGCGTTATGAACAACAATGGACTGTCTCAAATTCAACATGAATGGCTTCGCCGTCTTGCAATTGGCGACAGTCCATTGTTGTTCATTTATCATGCATAACGACAAACAGAATGTCATTTCTTAAGTGTCATATCTACTTAACGCTGTTGTATGGTAACATAAAACATTTTAATCAACTTTAAAATATAAGTGAGATGTGTACTTAATTTAAGATTTTGAATATTATCTCATATTTCATATTTCATGATTTTAACACAGACTAACTAAAAATTAGGTGTGTACAAAAAATAAATGTCAAAAAAATTAAACATAACAGTATAAATTGGCATGAAAAAGGTTGGAATATATCTTAGTGTGTACACAAAAAGACTCTCAAGAACATTTATATGCACTTGTTTTGGTTTTCAAAGTTCCAATTCTTCCATCAAAATTGAAAGTGTTAATTCCACATTAAAGTGAATTTATATCAATGTGAATAATTTACCAGTATTTAAAGTGTGTTAATACAATAGTTATTGCTTTATCACTCGAGACAAGCAGCCCTATTATAAAACGGCAGTGTTCATTCCGAATATCATGATTTGTTTAAAAGCGTGTATCAGTAATTATGCTTTATTTAAATCAGTGTAGTTTTAACTATGTTCTTGTGTCCACTATATTAATTGAAATCTGCAATAATAAAATTTTAATTGTAAACTGTTAAGATTGTTCTATTTTGACGCCTTTATTATCCCCTTGCACAGCATTGTTGCCAAAGGAATATAGCATTCTGCCTGTACGCATGTTATAATTTCCTTGTCGGCACTCTAGTGACTTCATTCCTGATGGTAATTTCATGAAATTTTGTACAAATGTTCTTTATGACAAAACATCAACAAGTTCACGTCTTAGGTTTATGAACTAAGCAAAAGGCCACAAGGGCCTGCATTAATAAGTTTACATTCCTTGTGAGCACTATAGTGACTTCATTCCTCAACGGAATTTCATGAAACTTGGTACAAGTGCTCAGTATGTCAAAACTTTGATCAAATTTGCATTTCTGGATTTTGTTGATTTTATAAAAGGCCCAAAAGTGCCTGTAAACTTTGGTTAATGTGTAAATTCAAGTTTTGATATAAGGCTGTCTTGCTTTTATGGTAAAATAATTTTGTAGTCATTACATGTATATATATTGCTCAAGGAAGTTGCATTGCAATGGCCTAACAATCCCCTTTCACAACAAATTTGGGGAAGGGTTATTGCAATCTTCCTGTGGCCTGAGGTGATCAGTCTTGATGCCTTGTTGAACATTATTCTGATATTGTGAATATTCTATGTCCGAAGTGAAAGATTGGGTATTCTCAGATTCTTTTAAAAACTGAGCTATTTTAATGAATATTACACACTGATCTGGCTACATGAAATCATTGGCAGAGGCCATACTAGAATTGAATTGAATTAAGCAATTATGTACACCTCTTTGAAAGGGGCCAATCGAATGACCATCGAAGTGCTGTGAAAATCGGACTTGCTTTTCTTGAAAAGATAGTCAAAAAGGCATTTATCAATCGGAGGATATAGCACCATATTATGTTGATTTTGACTACAAGTGATTGCGCATGGAGCATCTACGACAGGTTTTATGAAAATCAAGTCTTGTTTCCTCCGGAAAAGGTGTAAATATCTGAGCAAGGATGTGTAGGACATTTCGCAATGACCCAGTTCATTTACTTTACATGAAGGGGATTGCTTGACCAATTTGTCAGAAGAATGGGTCCAGAGGTTCTTTTTCAAACATTAGAGGCAAGATTCAAACCCAGGATCTCAGTGGTAAGAGGCTCGACATTATAAACCATTATGGCCTCTCTTGGTCTAAAGAAATTACATTAACACTTTAGATAACTGATACTTCAGCACATTGCAATCTTGCAAAAAAAAAATCATTTCGCTGATATAGAAATAATGAGGATTTCCACAAAATATATGGTTTTACTGGATATGCCTATAATTTCTTTTGAAAAGCCAGTCTTGGGTTTTTGTTTATCAACATTTTTAACTGGCAAAAGGTGGTGTCAATAGAAATATTAACTTGGGACCCAGATCTATGTCTGTATATAATGAAAATGTATGCAAACAATCAAAATGCACAAAAAAGAAATTGTTTTCTTAGATGGATAGTAGAATCTTTAAAATTTTAATGAATGAGTTATATTTAAGACTGGAACATCATGGCAAATGATTACAAATAAATAGTCCATGAAACTGGCTAATTTTAGCCGTTTCAACGTGCTGAACAACATTGAGATCCATGAGAAAAAGTTTTACATATGTTTAAATATTTCATAATGTTGAGCATTTTTTCTAATAAATCTCAGTGCCATATCAAAATTTTTGTACCTGTAAAACTGCTGCAATTGGCTAAAAATGCCTGTTTCAAGCCCTATTTGTACTTATTTGCAAAAATATTTGGCTCAAAAATAATCAGTGTATTAAAAATATAGGCATTCTACTATACATCTGTGAAAATAATTTTAATTTTCATGAATTTAGATTTGTTGAGGACTTTGGGGCCCAAGTTAACATTGCTATTGACAACCCATCCCCCACCTTAAGTCGTCAAATCACGATATACATGTATTTTAGATTCCATGGCACTTTGATGGTCCACTAAAAAGAAATTTCATCAAACAAGTTGTCAAAATTGGTAATACAGCAGCTTATCTGAAAATCTTAGGACATTACAATGATAAAGGAGAAAAGGGCCAATGTTTTGAGTCCATCTGGACCAAAGGATCAAAGTGAACTTTTCTCATACAAATCCCGTCCGTTGTCCCTCTGCGTCCTTCGTAAACTTTTCACATTATTGACTTCTTCTCCTAAACCACTGGATCAATTTCATCAAAACTTGGTAGGGAGTATCCCTAGGGGAAGGGGATTCAGATTTGTTCAAAAAGAGGGGCTGGGCCCTCAGGGGGCACCAAAAGGGGGAACAATTGACAAAGTTAAAAAAATCTTCTAATAAACTAAAAGGCCTAGAGCTTAATGTTTTGGTCTGTAGTAACCCAAGGGCATGGAGAACCAAGTTTGTTCAAAGGCATGACCCTGGGGTCAACTATAGGTTATGTGTTTTGGGGTCAAAGTTCAACACAAAAGCAAATATGTTTACTATTTAACATTTTCGACTTCTCCTAAACCACTGGTAGGGAGTATCCTTAGGGGAAGGGGATTCGGATTTGTTCAAATGGAGGGGCTTAGCCCCCAGGGGGCACCACTAGAGGGCCAAAAGAGGGGAAAATTGACAAAATTTATAAAATCTAATAAACTAGAAGGCCTAGAGCTTAATGTTTTGGTATGTAGTAACTTTAGGGCATGTAAAACCCGTCTTCTAATGGCCGAACGGTCGCTAAAGATGTTAATCTCCACATCTCTCTCTCAGGGCATAAAAAACCAAGTTTGTTCAAGGCATGACCCTGGGGTCAAATATAGGTTACAAGTTTTGGAGTCAAAGTTCAACACTATAGCAAATATTTTCAATATTTACATTTTCGACTTCTTCTAAACTACTTGACCAATTTCATCCAAACTTGGTAGGAATTATCCCTAGGGGAAGGGGGTTCAGATTTGTTTAAACGAAAGAGTTTGTCCCCCAGGGGTCACCACTAGAGGGCCAAGAGGGGGAAATTAGACAAACTTTATTCAAGGCACGACCCTATGGTTAAGATTTAAAACTTTACTTATAAACTTATTAAATCCAGATTGACATTAAGGCCCAATGGGCCTCTTATTTTTAAAATAATAAATCTACCACAAGGACACTTGTTAAGTGTAAAGATCAACAAATTTTCAATGAGTTGTACAACTAGCAACACAAACTTTAGGTGAAAAAGTTTTCGGAAATGGCCATTACATGTATATTTTGTATATTTAATTACCTAATACAACATATGAAAATAGATTTAACAAGAGGTCCATTTGGCCTTAAAGTCCCTTTGGTTGAAATAGGCCTATAAGTTTTGGTATTTGAATTCTTTTGTCCCTAGAGTCATACATCGACACACTTGGTTCTCCATAACCTAAATTTATTACAAACCAAAGCATTAGGGCTAGGCTTTCTAGTTTAAAAGACGATTTTTGAGATTTAGTCAAATATACCCCAATTTTGGCCCCTGGAGGACCAGCCCCATCATTTAAACAAATCTGAACCCCCTTCCCCTAGGGATGCCTTCTACAAAGTTTGTATAAAATTGGTCCAGTAGTTTTTAACAGGTCAAAAATGTGGATAGTTAACATATTTGCTATAGTGTTGAAGTTTTAACCCAAAACACACCTTGTACAAACTTGGTTCTCAATGCCCTGAAGGTACCTGTACTACATACCAAAGCATAAAGGTTTAAGCCACCTAGTTTATAAGAAGATATTTGAAATTTTGTTTAATTTTCCCATATTGGGCACCCAAAGTGGTGCCCCCTGGGGGGCCAAGCCCTATCATTTGAACAAATTTGAACCCCCTTTTCCAAGGAATGCCTTTTTTCAAGTTTGGATGATATTGGTCCAGTTGTTATGGATAAGAAGTTGAAAATGTGAAAAGTTAACACATTTGCTATAAATATATAGTGTTGAACTTTGACCCATAAAAAAGCTTCACCCATGGGTCATGCCTTGAACAAACTTGGTCCTCCATGCCTTAAAATGACTACATACCAAAGCATTAAACTTTATGCCTTCTAGTTTATGGAAAAAGATTTTTGAAATTTTGTCAAATTTTACCCCTTTATGGTCCCCTAGTGGTGACCCTTGGGGCTAAGCCCCTTCATTTGTACAAATCTGAACAACCTCCCCCTCGGAAGTTTGGATCAAACTGGTTCACTGGTTAGGAGAAAAAGTTGAAAATGTGAAAAGTTTATGACGGACAGACAGACGGCGGACAGGATTTGTATGAGAAAAGTCCACCTAGATGAACAAAAAAGACGAGAAAAACAACCAAAACACATATTTAGCTGTTTGATTTTTTGTTTTATTCTTAACTATAAAAGTATTCTTTCAATATCACCCGTCACATTTTAAGCCACATTCAGACCTTTCTCTACCAACACTCATTCTTTAAAGCATACTATCATTCATAATATCATTTCTTATTTAAAAGTTTTATACCATTCACACCTCTTGTACACATTATTGTCGTTCCTTCATCACTTAATAGGATCAAACTTCTAAAAATATTTCTAAAACATTATTTGTTTTTGTAATGGCAATGAACATACAATTCATAAATCATCACTGAGATCTTACTATTTTTTAGAAAAAGCTTTTTAGCACAAATTCTTGCAATGCTATACAATATACATATTTTTATCTGTATCTTCTGCATCAATTTCAGCCTCATTTTATTGTTATTTCACAACTGACCAGACCAGATCTCTTATCTACACTTCCTACTATCAAGAATAAATATATATTCCCATCCAAAACATTCATTCGTATTAAATAACTTTGAATCCCATTCAAGATACTTATGCTACTGATTGAATCAGTCATCTTCATTGCAGAGTTGATAATATAAGGCAATGAAAACATGATGTGCTTCTTCTTTCAATGTAATACATAAGACATTTCATTTTCTGGAGGTATCCTCTGGTTGTTGCATTGTGATTTTAAAATAGTTGAAAATATTTTATTCATAGGCAGACATAAATCAATATGGCCAATTTGTACTGTCAGATGTGCATTTTAAAATAAAATCTTATGAAAACAAACACTATCTTGCTGATCCAAATTTTTTTCAAGATGCTTAAAGTCAAATTATGTAAATAAGGACTTTTAAGGTTTGCAAATCTGGAAGCAATCTAATACTGTATTCTAATGACCTCATCTTGTCCTCGGCAGTTCATGAACTTAGTGACCTTGTTTAAAGACTGTACGTCTGCTGAGCAATACTATTGAGGCACACCAGCTACAGCGGTAAAAGGACATACAAAATGACGGACTCAGTAATCAATAGTCTACTGAATTCCTGTCCTAATGCCAGTGCCAAACAGAGTTGTAAACTTTGAAGACCAGGTCTTGTCTTGTTTTTCTCAGTCCCAAAATTTGATGACTCCGTCCCATCCAGCTGTCGCCACTTTTGATGTTTCATGTGGATGCCACAAAACACTTATACACACATCATCATGAGCTTTGAACTTATTGAACAGTTTTGTAGTTTTCCAGTCCCAAATATACAACTTTCCGTCTGCATCACCTGATATGATGTAGCTGTAACATAAACAAGGACAGCATTTAAAATTTTTCCAAACTCAATTTGACTAGACTTCACTGTAAACCGTTATATGAGCATCCATAATAGAAAGAGATGTCAAGTTTTAGGAGAGATGCTTTAGATGTAGTTTAAAAATTTCTATCCCTTATCTCATCCTAAGTCTTAAAGTTATACAGTTGTCAATAAATGATGAGACTAACTATAACAAAAGACGTTTACTATGTTACACGTTAGATTTAATGCTGTGGTAAAGTTAACACGTAAAGAGATGAAGTCATGAATACAATGACGTCACAGTGACACTATGATATATTCTCGACAACAGTTCTTACATGTTTATTAATAATGTTGAGGGATTATTAGCTTTCTGAAAGCATTTATAACGATAGTAGAAATTTCTTGAAGTGTAATATTTAAACACTAATGACCTCAATTAAAATCAGAATGTTGAGATATCTACAACTAGTAACACTCACCTCATATCTGGAGAGAAATCAACACCACAGGCATAACCTGCCACCTGTAATACAAAAAAACATGATCATGAACAAATAAACATGATGTGAAATGGTCATATTTAAACTCCTAGGTAGCTACTTCATGTGATGATGATATAGTAAGTTTCATGATGCACTAACGAGCCATAGTATAGATATACAATACAATTCTGTTAGACTGTGTTAGTATTGCTGTTTGATATTGACCGAAGAGAGTAACTTTGACACATGAATAAACTCACAATGAACACAACCTCTTTATAGGGGTGATAAGGTGCACATATTGGAGACAAAAAACCTTATTGTGTGCCTCTAAATAAAAAGTTTAAATGGACATTACAAAAACATTAGGACATTGTGACGGTCAACACTGGGTCACCAAAGGGTATTTAATTTGTTTATGATAACAATTATGAACGATTCTACTGATAACATTATAAATCACATGAAATGCTGAAGAATCTTGTGACTTTAACTCTTCAGTCAGTAAATTTAGCAAGTCATTAACACATTTTCTATATAGAATTTTTAAGTGAAAAAATGCAAGAAAAGAAGTTAAGAAGGGAAATCAATGTGTAGAATATTCCATTGTCATATATTTACCTGGCTAACTGTACTATTATATTATGTCTTTAACATTGTTTCCTACCTAGTTCAGAGTTGGTATAGCCTTATTTACCACAATGACCTAATGAACTCTCTTCGGTCAATATCAAACCGCAGTAAGCTGTTCAAATACATCTTGTTAGCTGAACTAATAAAGAAATTCTCAATATGCTTTTAAAAGTTGCATTAAATTTTATTCTAAGAATGCGTGGAAAATCTCACTCCAGAATACCATACCAAAGGCATATTGACATGCTACCAAACAAAGTAATTTGTTTGTATTAAGGGCTTATTGTCCAATCAATAGCTAAGGTCATTTACGGACGTGCCAGTTTTACTGGTGGAGAAAACCGGAGAACCTTGAGTAAACCACCGACCTACGGTAAGTCACTGGCAACTTTCTCACACTAGCACGCCCCGGACGGGAATCGCACTAGGAGACAAAAGGCTTATGATTACAAGTCTGCTTCTTTAACCACTAGGCCAACATGGCCCCACCAAACAAATTAACATTATTCTGAATCTGAAACAACCAGTCATTGTGCTTTACTTTTAATGTCAATCACATAATTAATGAGAAATTATAGGACCACAGTGATGAATCATTGTTCTACGTGCTGCAAAGGTGAAGACGTTATTGACCAATTAAACGTGATAGATTTACATCTTACCATGTGTCCTGTGAAAGTTTTCTTTCGTTTGTATTTAAATCTGTTGAGGACATCAAATATACAGACTTTGTTGTTCATTGACTGACATGCCAGCCATTTACCTGCAAGACAAAGATTAAAATAAAGATTTGCTTTAAGTAAAAATATAAACATTCATTTTTACGGCAATTTTTTTTTTTTTTTTTTAAATACTCGTTTCTCAGGCCCTCCCTAATCTATTTTAAAGCCTCAAACAGCCTCTCATCACTCATTTTTATTGACATATTTTTCGTTACTGTTGCAAAAAATATATAAAAATGTCTTGAATTTGATAGTAATTCATTACAAGTATTATTCTAAAGTGCAGGACAAACTAGAAATATACAATTGAAGTGAAAGTTTATCTAAAATACTTCATAGTTTCAAAGTTTTTCCTTCCGAAGGTTTGTCATCTCAAATAAATTGATAAAAAAAATGCCTCCCTGCCTCATCTAAATTAACAATAAATGGTCTGAGAACCAAGCAATTAATTTTGTATGGCTTTAATAAACCTATTTTACTTTATATGTATATAATTCTCCTTGAATAAAATTTGTCAAAAAGACAAAAAAATAATAGCTTTTAAAGGAAAACATAAAAACTAACAGAAATTTGTTTAACAATCTCCTTCAAGAATCTATCTTGTATGACATATAATACAAATTAAAGGTACAAACCATTGGCAGATAATTGTACAGCTGGCATTGAGTGCATTGAAGGATCTGCAATGTATTTAAAATCTACAGGAATATCCCTGAAACAAAGCAAAAAGCAGCGTTACAACACGTCTACATCAAATCGCACTATAAAGTCATAACAACTAAATAATTCCAATAAATTACTATTATTCAATATATATACATATATACATTTTACACCAATCTATTATCCCGACGATGTAGTCTTTAGTTAATAACCAGTGAATTAGGATATGTACGTTATATTAAAAGACAGTTCAATATCATGTTGTTGGATTTCACAAGTAATGACTTATTCAATTCACTATTATTAACAAGAGGCCCATGGGCCTTAACAGTCACCTGAAATTGTTGTTTATCAATGTAGGTTAATAAATGGCCATGTTAAAATTTTACTCCTAGATGTAGAGTGAACAATGGATCCAACCATTACTCAAGTTATTGTCTTCACAGGGACAAATAATAATATAATGACAAAGGGCAATAACTCTGCAGGTTACCGTCAAATAATTACTGTTGTCAACTTGTCCGTGATCTTTTAGATGTAACACTGCGGACAAAATTTCATTGAACTCTGTTAACACTAATTCAAGTTATTGTGTTAACAAGGTCCAATAATGATATTATTACAAAGGGCAATAACTCTGTAAGTTACTGTCAAATAATTCCCAGTTTC
The DNA here is from genome assembly GCA_032359645.1 of Pododesmus macrochisma. Lineage (NCBI taxonomy): Eukaryota > Metazoa > Mollusca > Bivalvia > Pectinida > Anomiidae > Pododesmus > Pododesmus macrochisma. Next base: position 14,629 of record JAUMGZ010167017.1, read on the forward strand.
AAACTCATCCGAAATCTTATTGATATAGGGCTACATACAGGGTTTCATCAAACTTGGCTAATATTTACTCAAGTTATCGTGAACACAAGGTCCAATACAAAATAGTGTAATAATATTATTACAAAGGGCAATAAATCTGTAAGTTACTGTCAAATAATTCCCAGTTTCAAACTCATCTGAGATCTTATTGACATATGGCTGCATACAAAATTTCATCAAACTCGGTTAACATTTACTCAAGTTATCGTGTTCACAAGTTCCAATAATAATATTATTACAAAGGGCAATAACTCTTTTAGTTACTGTCCAATAATTCCCATTTAGAGTCCGGGATCATATTGATATATGGCTGCATACAAAGTTTCATCAAACTCGGTTAACATTTTCTCAAGTTATTGAGTTCACAAGGAAAAGTTAACGCATGATGGGCAACGGACGACTACAGACAAAAGGCTATTGCAATAGGTCACCATGACCTATGGTCAGGTGACCTAAAAATGCACTTTATTGATAACAAGAGGCCCATGGGGCCTTAACGTCCATCTGGATTGGCATTTGAATATTCTTGATCATATGGTCATATATTAAACAAAGTTGTTTCTCCATGCCCTAAAGTTAATACAAACCAAAGCACTATGCGCATGCACTATAGGCCTTCTAGTTTATATGAAGATATTTATAATTTTGTCAAATTTTCCCTGTTTGAGCCCGAAAGTGACCCTTCCTGGGTACCTAGCCCCATCAATTGAACAAATCTGAATCCTCCTCCCAGTGTTGGACAAGAAGTCGCAAATGTGAAAAAGTATCATATTTGCTATATATATATAGTGTTGAACTTTGACCTCAAAATGTG
>JAUMGZ010167028.1:0-15481 GCA_032359645.1 Pododesmus macrochisma
TCAGACATTGCCAAGTTTTCTAGTCATTCAAATGCAGTATTTAGTTTGATGAAGTAACAGTGTTGGAATTAGCAATTAAAAGTTAATTTCTGTCTTTACATCATTATTGTATTTAATATTGTAATCAATTCGTTTGGCAAGTGAAAAATCATTCGGACAAGTGAATTTTCAAGTTAGCTTAGTCCTCAGACAAGTGCACTGAAAAAATATTTGTACACCCCTGCCAATACAGAACCATAGAGGGTCAGTAAAATCCATAGAAGTTTTGGCCTTCAGCCTCAACCCAAAATTGTTCCCCCTTTTGGCCCCCAAAAAGGCGCCCCCTGGGGGAACCAAGCCCATTTATTTGAACAAATATGGTACCCCATCCCCTATGGATGCCTTCTATCAAGTTTGGGTTAAATAGGTCCTGTTGTTCTGGAAAAGAAGTCCAAAATGTGAAAAATTAACATATTTGCTATAGTGTTGAACTTTGACCCAAAACCCTTAGCTTAAATTTGACCCGAGGGCCACGCCTTGAACAAACTTGGTTCCCCGTGCCTTAAAGTTACTAATTACCAATACACTAAGCTATTGGCCTTCTAGTTTATTAAAAGAATAAGTTTTGACAACTTTTCCACCTTTTGGCCCCCTAGTGGCACCCATAGGGGCTGAGCCCCTTCATTTGACCAAATCTTGATTCCGAAAATGTTTAAAGTTAACGATACATTTTAGAGAAAACTATTTTATACATCGCAAATGTAACACCTCCACTTCCGGTAGTATCAAACAAAACTTCACGCTAGTTTAGCTTCACTATTACGTCTATAAAGCCCCGACTTGTAACAAAATCGACATATGAAATATTTATTTATAATCTTAGAATACAAAATACTTAAACGAATGAAGTTGATGGTTTATTTTCAAATCAGATTCAGTTGGATTTCTCACAGTCTCAGAAAAAGATAATTCAAAATGGCACAAATAACCTCATTTCCGGTGCATTGTTTTGCTCGATTACAAATAAGTTTGTACCTTACTGCGAAAATGAACTGTTCATGAAACTAGCACCAGTATTATCTTACTATTAACTATATATTCAAGAAATAATTATAAGTTGGCAATCCGTTGTCAATGATTTACCAGACTTTTCAACAAACATATTTGAAATGTCAACAAATATGGCGCGTGAAAAAAGAAACTTGTGTAAATCACGTTGTACAAACTTGGCGAGTTCATTTTAATTAGTGTTAAAATGAAAAAAAATTTCACAACAAATGTTACCTTCATACTCATATTATATGTTTTGTTTAAACTAAAACAGTTGGTGATTTGTTGTCAATTCAGATTCAACTGGATTCATTTTAGAAAGAAAAAAATATTTTATGCATCGCAAATTAACAGCCCCACTTCCGGTAGCATCTTTTACGATTTAATTTATACTTTCCTCACTTTCATTATAACCATAAAATTAGCTTGATCATTGCAATAATTATGTACCAACATTTGCATAACTTACCGATAAATAACGTACCCTTCACAACGTACGTAAGAATCTGCAGTAGAACATGCGAAAGATTTTGTCTACAGCGCAGGCCTAAAAATGTTTTATTTGGCGGCCTATTTAAATCGACTAACTACGGCTTTGAAGATACGACAAAGAGTAATCATTTTGTTTAAGAATCTATCCAATCGTGTTATAATGAAAGTTGAATGATAATCAAATTAAAACTGTTGTGAAAAGCCATACTTAACAAAATATACATCACACCTGAAAATAAAATGTATTACCTGGTCCAGTCTTTGTAGATCTGTAACTACAGATAGTGGCTGTCTTGTCACGGTTTGTGTCTCTGGTTGTGTAGAGTTTGTCGTCGTTGGTTGACCGTATCCCAGGCAAGACATAACGACGCGGATAATGTCATTAAGAGGCATCACTGGTGCAGTAATCGACTCGCTCATATTAACGTTGTTTGTATCAAAATCTTAAGACAAATTTATGCAGCTGAAGTGAAGTCAAATTTAACTGACTGGTATAAATACTGAATGGTCAGCAGCTTCATCTCACCTATTGGTCGATTGTGCGTGACCAATCGGTATCACCGTACGCACAGCATACCAGCGTGACGCATTAAACTACTACTGTGGGACTAAGTACTATTGCACTTAAAAAGACTAAAAGTACAAACAAAAAAGTAAAAAACATTTCACAGACTCACTTTCAAAAACATATAAACAAGTATATTTCTTTCAAAAACTATTCCAGAGATACTTTGCTATTAGAAACTAATAGCGTAGATAGACTGAATACATAAAATTACGTACACATTTTAAATTCCAAACTTGTATTTTTCACCTGCCAATTCCATTGGAACTTGTAGCTGGCACAATGATGATATCAGATAGAACTTTGTTTTCTGTGTAACAAACAAAAATTATTTTAGAGACGAAGTTTTTTTTTCAATTCAAAATATTTTATTTATATCAAAAAGATACAAAATGGATTAGATAGAGACGAAGTTTAACCTTGATCGTAATATCTGACTTCCATGCAAAATCCATTGTTACGAGAACGCTCATTTTAAGTGAGGTGTTTTTAATTATATTATAATATTTGTGCATTCTTTAAGTACTTATTATGTTAATAATAAGAGGAAACAGTAATATAAACAGTCTCTTTTAATGGACAAAACAATGAATATCATACCCATACGATACAATGTGGGTACATTAACAGTTAGCGTGAATAATCATAATTAATTTTCCAACCGTGGGATTAAAATTGGTGGTCTATTGTATACAGATTTTATGAATGACAGTTAAACGCTTGGCTTCGTGCATTAATACTCACATGTCACTGATTTGTATTGTATTGCACTGTATTGTATTGTATTGTATTGTATTGTATTGTATTGTATTGTATTGTATTGTATTTTGTATTGTATTGTATTGTATTGTATTGTATTGTATTTACCGTTCTTTGATTTTAGGGCGATCCGCGTAATCTTGTCTTAGGTTTCATGGAAGACGGAGCCGACCCATGGAAACACAACAAGAAGGCAACTTCTATTTGGGGTTCATTTATGAAGATTTACAACTTTCCGCCAGAGATAAGAGACAAGTTTGAGAACTACCTTGTCTGCGGTGTTACGAGAGGTTAATATTTGCCCACACTGTTATTTCTTTCAACGGATATTAATGGAAATTTTCAGATATTATTGATTATGCACTATGTTAAAAAAAAATATTAATAACGTTAATATATAATGATTTTATAAAATGCGACATATGATGGCACGATTAAATTTGTTGTCAAATATAAGATAACCTTTACAAATATGAATATAGGTAATATTTTTTTGGTAAACCATACAGTTAAAAAATACCACCTACAGGTAACTCCCCTGTGGTTAGATCTCCTGTGGAGCATACCTCCTGTGGGTAGCTCTCGGACGTACAAGAAACGTTGTCGCTTAATACACATACCACCCGAGGTTCGACCGGGCTAGGTGTCAATATTACAGTTTATGGCGTAAATACCTGTGAATAATCTTTCCACAGGTGTTTTTTCTGTCGGCGCCTTTGATCTTTGCTTCATTCGAACATTTCGGTTATCACTTATCTAAATTTTTATAACTGAAATACGTGAAAACATATCACACAAAAATACATTATATATTTTAGAACGTTTAAACTGACTTAATTGCCTTTTTTATTTTGAATTTGAATATTTTATCACACACACACACACACACGCACCCTATGTACTTCTCAGATTAAAACTATAACAAAAGAGATTAAAGGATAATAAAGGAAAGATATATCGGATGATTCACTGCTTTATTTCTTTGATTTTGATGGTAACGTAAGAGATTGATAAGATATTTCAGTGCCGATATTCTCGATTTTATATTGCTTAATTAATTAAATTTTTACTTTAAATTTATTGTTTGGGTGTGGTTTTTGTACATTATAAGCACCGTTATAATACAATGCTATCTATACTCGTGTATATTCACTTGCAATAATCCTTTTAATGCTACTTGGCAGTAAAAGTGCATTTGTCTGTTTAATTCTAGGTCCAAAAGCTCCTAAGAACTTTAACATTTTACACCAACCACTTGTTGATGAACTTTTGGAACTTCAGAACGGCGTGGCTGCTATTGACAGTAGCACTGGACAGCATTTTGTTTTACACGCAGTGTTAGACAAACTAATATTTGACTGGCCTGGTGGATGTCATAGTTGTTACAGATCACACGTTGGAGCTTTGCATCCATGTTTGAGATGCTTTACAGAAGGTTGGTTCATAAAGATGATCTAAATAGATATTACGGTTTTATTTTGTGATATTCCCGGGAATCCATAACCGTTTAAAGTTCTAATGACGAAGCGTGATAAAGGGTCGAAACTAGAAAACACACAAGGGGTGAATCAGTCAAGTTTATTCGAAACGCTCCTAAACAGTCTGAAAGTTCAACGAAAAATGAGAGTATTTCCGAAATTTTGTTAACGGGGAGTAACTCTAAATTGTGTTGTTGAAACCGTCTGCATTTGTTACAGTCCAACATTGACTCATTCAAAAGGTTTGCGCATAATATTGATGTACTTCTTTCATATTTCAAACTTAAAGCACCATTTGTTTATACTTATATTTGTTATAAGAATGTTGTGCAGGGTTCAAATCTTGTCTTATGCATGTTAACATGATCGTTGAAGGGAGCTACGGAAACGTCATGAAAGATTGGACGCTCATCTCCGTTTCTTTATTCAAAACGTAACGTTAAATTTTGTAGAATCGTGTGAGAGAAAACAATTCTAACACCATTGCTAGTTGATATTGAAATACACTTGTGTAATTTTGTCTATGTCGGACGAGAAAAAATCCATACCGGTTAGGATATTTCGATATTGATCCAATAATGGCATGAGCATCTTCTCGATTCAAGTTTCGCTACACTACGATAAGCTTAAAGATAAGCGAACTGAAAAAGGAAGTGGTTCGCATACCTTTGCTGGCGAAGATGTGGTATAAGATTCTTTATACCATACAGAATTATATGTATCCTCGCGGCATTCACCTTGCTTTTGTGCCCAGTAAGAAAGGGAAAATGTAGAGCAGAACTCAGTTTAAATCATAAATTACATAACATCCTTTAAAGTATTATATACTTACAAAAACAAATATAATATGTATCTATTCCCTGATAATAAAAATGTATGAACTACACTGTTTGAAAACATATCCTACAATTAATTTTCTCAGCAAATACTGATCAGTCAATATCATTATATTTTAATTAGCATCAATATTAAGAATAACTTACTAATCAAAGGAAGGGAGATCACTCAACCTGAAAGAAATGGTTTGGCCAATTTATGAGTTTAGTCTGACCATCACATAACTAATTAGTAAATAATGAACAAATCTCTTTAACACACTGAATACATTTTTTAAAACCAATATAAAAATTAACAGAAAAAATGATAATTTGGCAAATTAGAAAAAAAAAAAACAGATTTCTTGCAATGAAACAAAAGAAGGGACACAACTCCTTAAAGAAGACCAATATGATTAAATTTATTTTCCTTTTTATTCGATATAGGGACATACAGCAAGCTGTCAAGGTCAACTCTGTACATTGAGAGCAGGAGGTTTTTACCTGGGAATGATCCACTGCGAAGAAACGTAAACTTTCCAACGTGCATTGAAGAGTTTAGAAGTGCTCCAGAACCCAAAGAACTGTGTATTGATGGAGAACTTTTAGGTCCCAAAATTCACGCACAAACCATTGACAGCATGCAGGTTCAGGTGGCAATCACAAAAACTACAGATCCTTCGTAAGTGTAAATTTTATATAAATTTTGATGAATAAATGTTCATCACTGCTTGATGACATAATGCAAATGAAAAACGGTATTTGACCTGATATGTTTCTTATAGATGAGTTGAATTCAAACAAAATTCATTACTATTTTGATTTTTTGTTATATTATATATATATGTATATATATATATATATGAGCAGATAGACTTTCAATAATGAATATGTCAAATGTGAAAACTTTCAAGTGCTATTCATTCTTATTTTTAGTTCAGCCTTTTTGATAAAAATTTACTGATGAAACATTTGTATATTACAGCCGTTCAAGGCGTTTATCTGCAAGTTTGTCAAGGATGATGAAGAGATATGGCAAGATTGGGCGTGAGATATGGTGGGATCTCTCCTATTACTCACAAGAAGTTCAGACTATTGACCCAATGCACACATGTGCTGTAAGTGTTTTCATATACCATTTAATACAGTACAATAACAACAATATAATACAATACACAATAAAGTAGGGTAAGAATATTTGACATCTTATTCCTTCATGATTGAAAATTACTATTTGTTGCTATACATTAAATTAAAATCGGAAAACTTTATATGAAATTTCCTTAAAATAATAAGGATTCCAAGCAAAGAAAACACACTTTTAGATGAAATACAGAAGAAATCATGATTATCACATTCTTCATTAATGTCATATACTTGTGTTATTCATAATTCAAATCAGTCAAATTAACAATTATTAAGCATATTTTAAATGGTTATTAATGTTTTAAAGTTAGATAACTAAAGGTTTTCATTGGATTATATTTACAGAACGTGATTAAAACAGTCCTTAAGGTTGTGCGTGGGGACTATGATGCAACAATGCTCCAGTTAGCCTTTCATTCCAAAGGCAGTCACCTAGGGAAGGGGTATGTTCAGTAATAATTAAGTATAATATTATTGTAAGTTTCTTTACTAAAAAAGACAAATTATATAAAAAAGTATGAAAGAGATTGGTAGCATTCCTGCAATAAACTTGCTCACTATTGATACTGATCTTTATATTTAAAATAGATTTGTAAATTAATATAGAATAATGACAATAATATTTCTGATCAATATTTATTTCCTGGGAAATTAAGGATACTCCTTTCTATTGAATGATAAACACTTTGAATTGACAGTATGAGTTCTGTAAACATTGAACATACAGAAAGTTTTTTACAAATAATATATCATGTCTATATCACCATTTTGTTAACAGGCGCTGCTTTTTTGCATTCAACAGTCCACTTAAAAATAATTCTAATTATTATTTCCTCTTTATTTTAGAAGCAGTAGCAGTAGTGCAACATCAATCCCTCAAGAAGGCACAGTACAGCCAGCAAAGTAAATATAATAGGCACAATAATGTTGTATGATTATAGAGGTTTTCACATTTGATTTGTTATTCTTGTTTCCTATTATGAGTTTTATGTCTTAATGGGGATTAACGTCCCTTCAACTCATGTCTAGGTCATGTTAAGACTGTGTCTGCTTGTGACAGTGCACACTGATGGCAACTTCATAGTGCTGTCTCACTGAAATATCATGCTACAGACACACTGACATGATACCTTACTTGGTCACATTATCCTGACACTGAGCCAACCAGTTCTTCTACCCATACACATATTGATGAGCATTTAACAAGGAGCGAGAATATACCTATTTTTGATGTCATAAGCTTTATAGGGAACTCTTAAATTAATAGACCTCACACAATCTCACACAGGAAATTCTTTCTTAAGTAACAAATATCATTTAAGAGAATGTTTTTCACTGTCTTTCATCATAGCAATTTTGTTGATAACATTACTAAAGAATATTTTTAATAGGAAGGGGAGGTAACTCTTAAAATTGATTTATATTTATATATCAGTAAAATGTCATTTTTTGGACAGTTGATATATTTAAACTTTTTGTTCAAAAGCTAATAAGTCAATTCTCTAATCAAGTCCACAGATAATTTATTTTAATGAATACATTCAATTAGTTTACTTTAATCTGATCACTATTTTGTTATACACCTATTGCGGAGGTCATAAATTACAATTATAGTACATGGTATTTTTAAGAGGGAGACATTTCTGTTTTAAAAATTAATTTGTATGTATATAAGTATTGTATTTCTTAGTATTGAAGTCCATTGGGACTTTCTCATTAAAATCCTTTCTGTCCTCCTCTGTCACTGTAAACTTTCCACATTTTCAACTTCTTGTCGAAAACTACTGGACCAATTTCATCCAAACTTGGTTGGAAGTATTCCTTGAGGAAGGGGACTCAGATTAGTTCAAATGATGGGGCTCTGATGCTTGGGTGTGCCATTAAAGGGTAATCTTGACACAAGGCATGACCCTGGAGTCAAAAGTATTCAAATGGCAAATTTACTTATTGGCCTATTTGGCCTATTTCATCCAGATTGGTCTCTTAAATGTTTCCTCCAAAATACTAAACATAATCTATTTTAATTACTTTTAGTGCTACCCAGCCGAAAGACAGTGATTCCCTAGTGCCAATTGTCCAACCAAAGAAGAAACGCAAGACTATGTCAAAGTAAGTTATACTGGTATCTTGTTAATTACAGCCTCACTTCGAAATATACCAATGCCCTACAGTAATCACTTTGTCTTTCTGTCAGTCCGTCCACCCATATAATTTTTCCAAGTTGTACTGTACAGCTCCAATTCTTAACTCCTCTTTATGAAACTTTGTACCATAGGTTCAAATGATAAGTACTTGTGCAGTTATGCACTTGCCATTTATATTTTATTTCAACACTTTTTGATATCATAATTATGTTCTTTCATGGCAAGTGCCAAGAACATTTCATATGGTGTCATGAAATAGTTTTCATATCCTTTTTAAATAAATGAAATTTAACATTTTATGAAATTTCTTTTAGGCAGGGCAAGTTGTCACAAGTACACTCAAATAATGAGAGAGTAACAGATGATGACTCAACTTTGAAAAGGTAAGTTTTAAACTTTGTTATTGAGATAAAAGCTCTGGGGAGTGTGAAATACCTGTCTTTCTGCTAACCCCACCTGCCGTAATTTCTGGTGCCTTCCTGTAATCTGTGTTTGTAGCGATTTTCAGACGTGTACTTCTAAAAGTTTTTACAGTAACCACTGTATCCATATGGTCTTGGTAAAAGCTTTAATAAAAAGATTTACCAGCCTACCAACCCCTATTATTTTTGCAGTCAGTAATGGAAAGCCAAGTATATATTTTTAGGTTATCTTCTATGACCTTCCATCACTTGCACTTGTCTTCTTATCAAAAACTGCCGAATGGATTTTCATAAAATGTGTGCTAATGATTCTCCCATGATTCCCTTTCGACATTGTATCCAATATTGCTTAACTCCATCCAGGGTCCAAGTGGCTGAGACCGTTTCAGCTTCTTATAAAGAACATTTTGTAGGATTTTGATAACATTTTGTTAGAACAGTACTTAGTGGGTACATCAAAATCAAAATTTCACTACAGCAAATTTCATTAAATGTTAGATAACTCATGTGTTTTATCAGTTTTGCTTATCCAGACTCATAAGGCCTTTTGTTCATAATCATCAAAATTCAATGTACTAGTTGAAATGAATTATCCAAATTTATCAATGCTGATATTTGAAATGTATTACTTTACTTAAGGTCTTTCGTTCTGTTCTACTTTCTTCATTGCTCAGTTATTTGTTTGTTAAAGCATATCTTCGATACATATATATAATACTATTTTGTTCTTTTTTTTAACAGACGAATTGCACAGTTTTCTATTGCCAAGACAGATCTTTCTGCTATGGATAAAGTCATCCACACTATCAGTGTACCTTCCTACATTGGCCCCCTTCCTGACCGTGGCTTTTCCTGTGGCACCTTTGAGACCACACATCAGTGTATTAAGGTAAATAAAATTAAGAAATTAAATCCATATATAATAATATCTATATAAAAGTTCTGTTTATTTTGGCATGCATGATCAGAAGGATAGTGGAATTAAGCATTGCTATTCTATCTTTTGGGATTGGGTCAACAAGGCCATATTAAATAAATAACTAGCGGTTTTTGAAAAAATGTCAAGATATGTCATTCAAATACTGCTGCAATTTTCAACCATAGACATATTGAATTAACCACAATTTTTTTCTCTCGATCTTTTTATATTGAATGGGGAAGGAAAATAAGATAAGTTTTGGATAATAAAACAATACAGAACAATTGTAAAAATGGAACAAATTTCATTTGGGTATATATTAATGAAATTTTTTTATGAGGTTTTCAGTCCAAGGTGGAATTTCTTATACAAATTCTGTTACAAGGAATGCCACTTGGGGACCAAAATGGGGAAAATTTAACAACATTTAAAAAATCTTCTATTAAACTGGAAGGCTTACCACTTATGCTTTAGTTTGCAGTAACTTTAGGGCAAGAAGTTTTCAAGGCATGACCCTAGGGTCAAAAGTATTCAAATGCCAAAAATTGACGTATAGGCCAATTTCAACCAGATTGTCGTTAAGGCCCAATGGGCCTCTTGTTTTTTTTTTTGTTGTGTTAAAAAACTTATTTATATTGGGAATATATTAAGTCAATTGAGATTTGTTCAACAACAAAAAGTGTTCAGTTATTAAAGTTTAAATTTCTGTACTTTTATACCCAATCAATATTAATGAAATAAGCCCCTCTTTTAAATTTCATGATATTTGATGTATATCTCAACAGGTAGCCACAGAAGGTCTTCTAGCCTACCTTATTCGTAATATGTTAGGAAGAAAGGAGCGGAAAGTCATTGTTGACTTGTGTGTGGTGATAGGGTATCTGAATCTTCCTGCTGTAGATGGTTCAATGATGGCGGCATTGAAGCAGAAGATTATTATGATCAACGCACAGAAAGAAAACGTCTTTCCGGAATTTATAAATGTAAGTTTTGCATTTACAAGTGATATTAAGAGATAATAATGTTGATATTTATTCAATCTGGACCAACGTTCCAATGTGTACTTATCCAATTTAGATCCTATCTGTCTTAAACTTTTTGCATTTTCAATTTTCCACGGGAGCAATTTCAACCAGGCCTCTTAGGGACCATACCTAGGGAATAGAGATAAATTTTTGTTCAAATGATAGGGCTCCGGGGGGGGGGGGGACCACCCCCCCCCCCCCCCCCCTTGATTTAAAACAATAACAATAGCAGATGTAGTAACATTTGGGCACAGAGAACGAGGTCTGTTAAAGGGTATTCAACCAAACTTGGTAGAATGTTTTAATCTGTAGAAGAAGGTGATTCTGACTTTTTCATATATAGGGCAATCAATTAAAACCTCAGTGGGTGCTACTAGGGGGCTAAAATGGAGAACATTTTTTAAATATTACAAAATAATTCTTGTACAAATGTATATGTTATCATTTTTAGGAATGGTGAACGCAGTTCGCTGATTTATTTAGGCTCTATAGCTTAATATATGTATATTTTAAGTAACCTTGGGGTATGGAAGACCAAGTTTGTTTAAGGCACCTGACACTGGCATTAAACTAGGTTATGGGGTCTAAGTTCAACACGAACTTTTCACATTTTGGACTTTTTAAAACTTTGTACAGATTTCAACAAAGCATACTTTGGGGAAAAGGATTCAGATTTGTTCAAATAATCAGTCTCCAGGGGACGCCACTAGAGGACCAAAATGGAGAAACTTTGACAACATTTAAAAACTATTTTTCCTAATAAACTATAACTCAATCCTAGTTTGAGCCCTATTTTTTCCACTTTTAAATAACCACTTAATCTATTTAAATCAAATAGGTAGAAGGGCATACAAACATGTTGTTAAAATGGTACAACTTCACAGTGGTTGAACACCAAACTCCTTTTATTTGCTAAGTTCCATGTAATAACGTCTTTCGAATATTGTCTAGGTTTTTTTAGTATTTCCTTCTTTGTTAGGACCAGGTAGGCCTTTTTTTTAAGAATTTAGTTATACAGGTACAAACACTGTTATGACTGTAGTATTTTTGATCATTGTAGACACTGATGTTCCATCTCATTATGCATATGCCAGATGAAATGCAGACAAATGGCCCTTCCTGGAACTTTTCCATGTTTGCAGGGGAACGGGCCATGTCTGCTCTAATGCAAAGAATGCGTAACAACAAACGCTATGCATCAAAGATAGCAATAGAAGCATCAAAGGTAAGCATGATTCATTATATCGTAATTGAGCAAGATAGACATGCATAAGATAGAATCTTATATGTATAATAACAATACTGACATATTTATTTGATAAAAATAATAAAAACTGTCCTCTAATTATAACCATTAGTTTGACAGTAAGCTTGGAACAATTATTAAAATGATGTTACATAATTTATAGCCCCTTATTTAACACTATTACAATATTTTTTTTTTTTAGATGAAATTTACATGCATGCTGGTGAGGAAAGACAAGCCACCGAAACCAATTCAACAGTTGCCTGTTGTAGTTTCTCCTGGAATTGTAAAACTATCTAATACCATTAAGTACTGGTTGATCAATAACTACGGTGATATTCCTGTTGACATTACGTGTACTGAAGTCAACAAGATTCAACTTCTACACAGTGTTTTTGACAGGAATTATCTTTACCAAAAGCAAGATAAAGGGGAGAGAAACTCCAAGATTATCTGTACTAGGAACAATCAACACCATGTGGCAGATATAGTACAGATATTCAAGTTGGAATCCTCCAGTAAGCTCATGCAGGAACAATTGTTTTATGTAAACTGGTGTGGCATAGCAGAACTCTGCGAAGAATCAATGCTGTGGAAGGTAAAGACCTGCAATACATCGCATCTGCCTACACTTATTGCAACCTCTGCTGGAAAATACAGCATTTCACGCCCTCTGGCCTATGTTACAGATGTAGAGGGTACGTGGATACTAAACTTTCATGAACATTACCTTCTCGAACAGTCTAGATTTCTGTGAATTCCCAATACTAGTTTTAGCCTTACTAAGGTTATCCTGATGCATGAATTTGCCTGATCGCCGTTTCCTTATCTTGGAAGTCTATTTTTTATAAAATGGATAGGGATCAGTGTAAACATTGTATTCAGATAATTTGGTATGGTGAAACTACCAAAGTTCTCACACCTTAAACTGGAGTATATTTTTTGGTTTGTTTAGAACTTTTCGTACAATCTATGTTAACATTACATGCTTCTTACAAAACTATTCAGAATATCTGACTACAAATTAATATTGTTAAATAAAGTATTATGAATGTGATTTATTTTATCAGAATTCCATTTAAGAATTTTAACATCATTTTTTTTATTAATGTTATGTGCAACATTATTAACTGTAAAGTTTTCTAACATTTTACAAGTGAAAGCAATAGGCACATGCATGTCTGGAAATTCATTGAACTCACATACATGTACACTGAAATCAACATATTAAAATGTATAATATCAATAATATATAATCAATAACGCTACTGAATCCATTTGTGGTGCAACAGGTGAAATAACCAACACTTTTATTAGTACCAAACCTACTATTAAGTAAAATCATATCTGTATTTTTACATAGTAATGAAACTTAGGTTATGGATACAGAAGGTAGTGGGTAACATATATACCATGAATATTTCACTGCAACCTTAACCTTGACCTTTTAACTACATTATTGAATATTGGTTTTCGGGGCATATCTCCAATGTTTTTTCGCAAATTTCAATGAAACTTAGTGTATGGATACTTGTGCGGAAGGTGTTGTGTCACATCCATATTAAAAGTCACTGTAACCTTGACCTTTATTATTGAATATTGTAATAGACTGGGCTGGGGGTAATCATTATATATATTGTAATAGAATTGGATTGGAGGGTGGTCATTATATGTGTGTACCATTTTAGTAACATTTATCTACAATGACTAAATATGTGTTTTATTATATTGTCTTCATGTATATTTAAGTCTGGCTTTCTAGAGAGCTGATTGTTGTAATGAAGTGAGAAGCTGTAGAGATTTACAAGTGTAATGTTGACAGAATAGTTACGATAGTTGTGTGTGAAAGTGCTTTCAAAAGTTATTTAAAAACTTTCAAAGCATAATAATTAATCATTGAGAAGGCTTTTGAGCGTAATCAGCACTTCACAAAAGGGAAATATTTTGTGTCAATGGAGGAGCACTATTATGGCCACTATTATTGCTTGGGCGAGAAGCAGTTTTATCGTCTCACAAAGTTTGTTGTTGGATACACGTTAATAATAATTGTTGTTAAATTAATGTAAGAAATATTTATTGTATCTTTTTATGTAGATTGAAGTAGCTGCATGACAAGTAATATCTTAATATTGAATGTGAGTGTGATGAAAGTCATTTGGTCTGAGCGACATTTGAGACTATTGAGTGGCAAACCCAGACTTGTCCGGCACAATGCGTGGCTCTGATTGGCTGAACCAGGTCATGTGACCCGGTATAAAATTTATAAATACGGGTCGATTCGAACTGTATTTCAGAAAGTTGTCAATGCTCCAACTGATATCTGATCTTTTCTTACGCAGCTTAATAGTTTTCAATATTCTTCAGCTTTACAATTGTTTACATTCCATAAACAATTTAATATCATATCTTAGGTAATTACTTTATGCTTT
Source organism: Pododesmus macrochisma (assembly GCA_032359645.1). NCBI lineage: Eukaryota > Metazoa > Mollusca > Bivalvia > Pectinida > Anomiidae > Pododesmus > Pododesmus macrochisma. The sequence goes on from JAUMGZ010167028.1 coordinate 14,470, forward strand.
ACTTATATAACAAAAGTAATAGTCATTTTAAAGAAATTCAAAGTACCCGGTAACTACATTTAGTTATATAAAAGTAAGCCTTTTAAATAACTAACAAGAAGAATGCTTGTATAAAGCCTATCTTGTTCATTTTTAATAGGGAGAATTCAATAATTACTTTATAAGGAGCAGCTATTATTTATAGTAATTATTCTTGTAAATTAAGTTATAAGGCAGCTATCTCCCACCACACTTTACATCCATGAGTTATTTTTAAGTAAACAAAATCAGAGCCCGCCAATTCCCAGTGTGATTTTGTAGAATGAGTGTGAAGGCCAGCAGCTGTATTGTTTATGATATTATTTAATGATGTTAATTAAACCTATTAACTTGAACTGAATCTTCAGTGTCTCATTGAGTTTCATGTCACTGGCATTTCATGGGTCTTATCTGGTTTGAATTGATGTTGGACAGATGTACCACTAGTTTTTAGTCATACTTTTCTCATACAAATCCCGTCCGTCGTCGTTAACTTTTAACATTTTCGACTTCATCTCCTGAACCACTGGACCATTTTTATCCAAACTTGGTAGGAAGTATCCCTAGGGGAAGGGGAATCAGATTTGTTCAAATGAAGGGGCTGGGCCCCCAGGGGGCGCCACTAGGGGGCCAAAAGGGGGAAAAATTGACAAAACTTAAAAAATCTTCTTCTAATAAACCAGAAGGCCTAAAGCTTAATGTTTAAGTATGTAGTAATTTTAGGGCATGTTAAACCCAGTTTTTTCAAGGCGTAACTCTTGGGTCAAAAATGGATAACGCGTTTTGGGATCAAAGTTCAACACTAGCAAATATGTTAACTATTCACATTTTTTACTTCTTCTCCAAAACTACGGGACTAATTTATCCAAACTTAGTAGATGTTATTCCTGGGGGAAGGGGGTTCAGATTTGTTCAATTGAAGGGGCTCAGGCCCCAGGGGGTGCCGCTTTGGGGGCCGAAAGGGGGAAAAATTGGTAAAATTTCAAAAATCTTC
>JAUMGZ010167039.1:0-15480 GCA_032359645.1 Pododesmus macrochisma
ATTTTACAACCTCTTATGCGAACTGCTCCCCATCTCCATGTGCATATCTCAAATCAATTACAAATATATTCGCCGGCATGTAATGAGCCGGCGAATAATAAAAATGCATCCATTTCCCCTTTGGCATCCTTGCAAAAGCGCTTCTGACGTAGCATCAGTGACGTAATTTCATAGTTAGATAGCGCGTGACAGCAATCTCGGTACCATATGATGACGTTATTTAATTGTTTATAGCACGTGAAATCGATCTCGAGAAAGATTTATATCGTACCCTATTTTCGTGAGATTTATTTGTCTAATGGACGAGAAAAATAAATATCTCGATCCAGGCACGAACAAAGAATTAGAAATAGCCGTTTAATCGCTTTGTTTGAAAATATAAACTCAAGAATTAAATTTTTCAGATGATAGGTATACATGCCCGTTGAAAGAAAGAACTATATCGATGCAAGCGTAGAGACGGCGTAAATCATTTATGTCAGAGGTCACGGTATTGTGACGTCATTTCTATTCATGTTTCAGCCAGTATGAACAGCGCTAGGTGTTATCTAACACGTTGGATAACTTTATAAAACCCACCTCTCCTGAGTGACGTAACCTATAGAAATCGTAGGAGAATAGTGTCATCCGTGTCGAAACCACATGGTGAAAACAAACACAAAAGTTAAAGGAACTATAAAATATGTAACCCGAAACATACCTCAAGGTTCACTATAACTTTATTATACATTTATATAAAACGTATGCTAAATTAAAACTTTCGAGAGATTTTCTCTTATTCCAAATCAAACATTTCCAAAGGACTCTTTACCTTGGTATATGACAGTTATAAGTAGAACCAATTCTTCACAATTTTGAATGGAGTGTGGCATGTCAAGCCATGCATCATTCAATATTTTTGAATTTGCATTTAACAGCTTATTATTTGCATATTTCATATAATTTGCATTAATTAACTTAATGTTAGTTGCATTCCATGTTGTATTATGGGTAGTAACCATAAGGCAATTATAAAATGCACTTAACGTTTCTTATTAATTTAAAGATTGACTTTCTATGTTGCTGCATCGATGGGTTTAGGACGAACCTACTTTCAGTGTAGAGCTAAAGTAGAAAATTCATGCTAAAAATCGACAAATCAGAAAAGGCAATTTTTTTATTAAATTTTACTGTTTCATTACCAACAAATCGGTGCAGGACATATATTTTAGTTGTACGTCTTCTACTGTTCACAACATATTCAGTCCACCGTTTGTCCGTTAGATTTATCTATAAAAAAAAAATCGGTCCGTAAATAAGTACAGACGCAACGACATGGATCTCTTAATAGTCTGACATACACTTGTACTTTAAAATTAAATGTGTGTAAGGTTAAAAAAAAGAAGTAAGAACACAGAATTTTTGAAGGTGTTTAAGATAAAAAAATTCGACTTTTTACTGGATCTAATATACCATATTGATACTAAATATAATTCAGAATTCATCTGTAAAGCAAACACACGCATTTATATATAATGATAGTAAGTGAATTTAAACTGTTATTTATAGAAATGCGTTCAGTGTATGACATGTCGTAATCGATAACGCGGAAGTCCGGCACCAGAACTACGTTTCATTCCCCAAGGCACACGGTACTAGTGATATTTTCAAGTCAATTGAATTGAAGAAAAATATGTTGTAAATTATAAGGTGTGATAATAACATGCCGTAATCGATAAAGCGGAAGTCCTGAACCAAACTACGTTTCATTCCCCAAGGCACATGGTACTAGTGATATTGACGCGGACAACATATCGAGGAGTACAACAAAAACAACGAAAACAAACTTTCTTTTTTTTGCCGCACATATATATTTTCTGATTTGCAGGAAATTTTGTCATAAATAAAAGAAAAATTGCAAAATTTCAAAAGTGCCCACCCCCGCAGGCTTCGGTCCTGGTCGTTTACACAGGTGTGTAGTCTCTAAATGCCGTCTTTTGATAAAAACAAGTAAAAATGAAAATGGCCGAATGTTGGACGATTTTCCTCCACTCGTCACGTTTAAGTGACCGAATCGATAGAAAAATACGATGAAGTGATTATTTTTCTGGCGGATTCTAGACTAAGTAAATAAATGTTCCGATGAGTAATATATCTGAATCTGAATATGATTAAATACGTTGCAGGGCCTGGTATGGCATCAATGGCAACGGAAGCGAGAGAGCTTAGTCTAAATGTTTAGACTGGAGAGCTGTCTTGAAGCTCTCAACTGTTACTGCACTCACAATCGGATCGCTCAGTCTATTACAGTCAATAACTGTTCTTAAGAAGAAAGTGACAGTTTTGTATTCCTAAGCCCATGGAAGAGATCGTGCGGTTACTTTTTATCGGCAGTAGAGGTTAGTTTGCGACGTCTTTTTAATAGCATGCATCTCTGCCCCTAAAACGAATATATCAGAAATGGCATTCGTTCGAGGGGCTGAGGAATCTCGGCCTAGTAAAATGGAGTCAACTTGATACGACATATCACAGCAACAACAGTCGACATTTCAAGTAGGCACTGGAAAACTACCAGTTTGACAAGGAAAGCGCACTCTTTCACCCGTGGCACAAAATTGCAACTAGTTTACTGCTACGTATATACACAGATACAAATAACATTGGTCTCCGTGTCTTAAATTCCGTTTCGTTTGCTTTCATTTTGAGCCGGAAATGAATGTAGTTGACTAAAAATCACAAAAGAAACGGACATAAAATTCGGAAAACCGGCAACAATAAGAAAAATTATTCTGAAAACGAAATAAAAGGAGCGGCGATTCCGTCGAACAAGATATTGGTTTGGTGTTGCCTTAAATACACTCGCAAATCTTTTATCTTCACTATGTCATGTGAATATATCAGCCATACTCACAAGTCTTTCAACTGTGATGTGCATGGTTTTTGTTAGAATACTCTAAAAGCTTTCCAATTTGTTATGCATTGAAACTTTGAATAATAACAAGTAGTCTTTCTAAATCATATTGTGTAACGTCGTTGTTAGGCATTTTTCTATTGTTATAAAACAGTTCAAAACATGTTCCCACCGCTGTAGCTGCTGGGACCGTAGCTCATGTCTGCCTTTAATTTGGATAGTTGGCCACCAACGCAACTACACGCCGCGGTAACGCAGTTAATAAAGCGGTCGCTCAGTGTACGGTAGATCGCGGGTTCGATCCTGACCACAAACGTCTCACCAAGGAAGTTATAATTAGATAATTACCTAGCTCCTTTCTTCGCGCTCAACATTCCGAATAGGGGAAGGACTGGTTGGCTCGGTGTCAGGATATACGTGTATGAGAAGTATTTTATTTGACATATGTTGTGATGTGATATTTAAATGAGACAGCACTATAAAGTCGGATTCAGTGCGCACTGTCATAAGCAGACACCATCTCGATATGACTTAGACATGAGTTGAAAGGACACTGAACCCCAATAAAACACAAAACATACTCACACATGCTATATGGGCCGACAGGAGCCGGTCCATTTTATTGTACAGTGAAGTCTCTTTACAACGACCATGTTCGTCATTGAGTTTGTTTCATTGTAAAGAATTTGCTGTTGTAATTAATCAAAATTGTAGTCGTTTTGTTAATTTGTTTAAAACATATCGTCGTTGTAATGAATTTGCTGTTGTAATGAATGTCGTTGTAAAGAGACTCCACTGTTGGCACTGCGTCTATACGTTGCTGCGGGGATGAAAACAGTTTACATCAACAGCCCTTGGTGCAATATTTTTATCATGTTTTTGTTTTTGTTTTCTTGTCTGAATTGTTTTGCAATTCAGTTGTTATGTTATTATTTATATTTAACTATGTACTTCATTTGTCTATGTATCTTGTGTGTATTTTTGTTTATGCTGATAAGCTTGTAGCTTAAAGTAATAAATAATTGAAATTGAAAACTGTAATTTGTAATTCATAACAATTCTGTAAATGATGATCATGAAACAGCAGCAGAACTAAAAAAGTATTGTTTTTAAATTTATAGAAAGTCAGATGTGAGCTTTTATAATAACGTGTAAATCATGCAGGCATATTACGGGCTGACGCACATGCACACACATAGAGACCGGTGCGGTACATGAAGGTCAGAGGTAGAGCATTCGCCTCGGGATCCGGTAGGCACTGGTTCGATTCCGGGCCGGGCCGCGTCAAACCTAAGACGTTTAAAATTAGGTAATCTTCTCGCTCCCTGTTCAGCATTACTTTGTAGGAGGAGGACTGGTCGGCTCAGTGTCGGTACGATGTAACCGAGTGAAGTATCATGTCAATATGCCTGTGGCGTGATATTTCAGTGAGACAGCACTATAAAGTCGCCACCAGTACGCACTGTTACAATCAGACATGGTCTCGATATGTCCTAAACATGAGTTAAAGGGACGTTAAACCCCGATAAACAAACAAATAGGCACACATATAGAGCATCACAAAGGGCGTGTATACACAAATAGGTATCTGGGACTGCAGAGCGAGTTGTTAGACTGGTTACTAATACCTCTCACGTTTTTATAATCCAATAGCCTGGAGTTTTCAAATATTCCTTTAGAAAAATATTTCTTAGATACCTCACATTTTGGACAAGTTTAAAAATTATTTTCGTTTTTACTAAACCACACATCTAGATCAATTCAAGTACCTGTTGTCAGAACATTCATGATATTAAGACAAGTATTATGCACATTGATTTTTTCAAAACAAAAATTACCACGAAGATACGACTACCTGCATTATTGGCAGTGTTCTGGTGAAACTCAAATATCTTCATTAAACTGAGTGTTTGTTATTGCATTAAAATTAAAGCAAGTGAGTGCACTTATCTGAAATTCGCAAGGCAGTACATAATGATAACAAGAGGCCCATTGGACATTAACGTCCACCTGGATACATTAACAATGCAAGAATATTTTTAAACTAAATTTCAAGGAACATCTACATACAGTTTCCTGAAAATCTGATCAACGGTTCTTGACAAGAAGTCGATACTGTATATATCTCAGTAAATAAGAAGCAAGGGATGACATATTGAAAGGAGTTCCGAAACATCGGACACAAATCTGAAAGGGGACCATGCAAGGAACATGCACATGTACATCAAGTTTCATAAAAATCTGACCAATGGTTCTTAATAAGAAGTCGAAAATGTCTCGGCCAATCAGAAGCCAATGCGGCCATATTGGATGGAATTCGGCAAAATAGAACACAAATCTGAAAAGGGACCATGCAAGGAACATTCACAGCAAGTTTGGTTAAAATTGCCTCAGTAGTTTAAAATGTGAAACCACAGATGGACAACGACAGACGGATTGGTATAGGAAAAGTCCACTTGGACTAAAAACTTTATCAGTAGTTTCATTACTTTTCAACCGTTATACATTTTCTTCTGCCTTAGGTGGGAAGCTTTGACGTTATTTTTGGGTACAATTCATACAAGAGGCCAATTGGGCTGTAACTGTCACCTGCGTTATCCAAGTCAAAATTTTTTCAAAATGTACCTCAATTTACCCCTTTTTGCCTCCTTATTGGCCCCTATGGGGCTAGCCCTTTGCAAACTTGAAACAGCTATACCCATGGGGATACTTTCTACTAAATTTGGTTGAAATTAGCCCGGTGGTTAGTGAGAATAAGTCGAAAATGTGAAAAAATACCCTATGTAGACTTAAGTGCTCCCTAGTGGTCTGTTTATGTACAGATTTTATTTTCATTCGCAAACTGAAGGATCTTGCATATGAAATATAAAAGTGATTGAAGCATCGGTTTGTGAGAAGATTTTTAAAAATTAACCTAATTTTACCCCTTTTTATTCGCAAACTTGGTTGGAATTAGGCCAGCGGTTCTTGCGAAGAAGTCAAAAATGTGAAAAATACCCTATGACGACTGAAGCGACCACTAGTGGTTCGTTTATGCACAGATTTTATTTTGCGTTCGCAAACTTTGTAAACATTGACTCAAGGATCATGCATATTAAAAATATGAAAGTAATCAGTGCATCGGTTTGTGAGAAGATTTTTAAAAATTAACCTAATTTAACCCCCTTATGGTGCTCCTATGGGGTTCTTGAGAAGAAGTTGAAAATGTGAAAGGTTTAGGAAAGACGCACGACGACAGACAAAGAACGATCACAATAAGGGTCAAAAGTCAAGTTCACAGATTTTAAGTTTTAATACATTAAACATATGACTTTATAAACGGTTTGACCTATTAGCTTCAAATTCATAAAGCTGACCGTACTTCAGGTTAGAAAGATGTACATGCATATTAATTTTAGGTTTTCAGGATCAAAGGTCAAGGACATATTGTCATTGGAAAAATGTTATCAATTATAGTTTCATAAGTATTAAGCATATATATTGTGGTTTGATATTGACCGAAGAGAGTAACTTTGACACATGAATAAACTCTCAATGGACCTAACCTAATTTAGGGTAGGTCGGGTACCCATTTTGTAGTCAAATAACCTTACTGTGCGCCTCTCAATAAAAAGTTTAAATGGACATTTCATGTAACTCGTATTGTTTGTTAAACATACCTACTAATAACAACCTAAAACCACATGAATTGCAGACAAATCTTGTGATTTTTATTCTTTAAAAAATTATTCAGTTATTCATAAAATATTCTGTGCAAAAAATAAACGCGTCAAATATAAGTAGTTCTGAATGTAAATCAATGTGAAGAATATGTCACTACAATATGATACCTGACTAAGTGTACAGTTATATTATGTATTCGGCGTTGCTTTCTAACTGTTTCATGGTCGGTATAGCCTTATTAACCCCACTGACCTATTGAACTCTCTTCGGTCAAAATCAAAATCTCAATACCATGCTTTAAGTGTATGTCATATTTAGTATCAAGGTTAATGTTAAGGGTGATAGCTTCAACGGTTTTTTTTTCTTCAGAATATGTGTCCACAGCTTTAATTTCCCTTAAGGTGAATGCAAATATGAAATTCAAAATGGCCGCAAATAGTAAATTTTTCTACTGAAATGAATTTTTTTATGTGCACTATCTCCATACCATACTTAAAGTGTATGCCACATTTCAGGAAGATAACTTCAACGGTTTTTTTTTTCAGAATATGTGTCCACAGCTTTCCCTTAAGGTGAATGCCAATATGAAATTCAAAATAGCCGCCAATCGTAAATTTTCAATAAATGAAAATTGTTTTACGTGTACACTCTGCGTGCTATAATGATAGGGTATGCAAATTTTCAGAAATATAGCTTCAATATTTTTTCAGAGTCTTTGTCCACACTTCATTCTGGCAGACAGACAGAGGGACGGACGGCCAGACGACAACCCTATAATCCCCCCCCCCTCCCCCGGTTTCACCGGTAGGGGACTTATAAATGATTTAGCCATTAATAAGGAAAACGGTCGCAGCCAATCAAAGGCCATGATTGCAACATTGACTCGATGATTCTTGAAAAAAAGTGAAAATGTATCAGTCAGTCAAAAGCCGCCACGACCATATTGGATGGAGTTCTGTGACATAAGACACACATATGAAAGGGGGCCTAATTATGGAATATCTACATCAAGTTTCATGAAAATCTGACCAACGGCTCTTGACAAGAGTAAAACTGTCTCAGTAAATTAGAAACTATGGCGGCAATAAAAGACAAAGTTTGACGATGTCCGAAAAAAAATCTGCAATTGTACCTAGTCCTATAACATCTGACTCCGCGCTTTGTTTTTTGAATGGACGCACGGAGTCTGATATTATAGGACTACAATTGTACTATGCAAGGAACATCTACATCAAGTTTCAAGTAAATCTGAACAACAATTTTTTACAAGAAGTCGAAAAGGTCTCAGCCAATCAGAAGCCATGGCGGCTATATTCGACGTAGTTTTACAACGTCGGTCACACATCTGAATGGGTGCCATACAAGAAATATCTACATCAAATTTAGTGAAATCTTACTTATGGTTCTTGACAAGCAGTTAAAAAAGTCCATGTCAATCAGAAGCCACGATAACAACATTTGTGGAGTTTGCAGTCGGACAAAAATCTGAAAGTTATCTACAGAAGAACGGTTTTTGAGAATTGAAAAGCAAGTTTGGTTGAAATTGGTCTTTTGGTATTTATGAAGTTGAAAAATTGAAAAAGTTTAACACAATTGCTATAGTATATTACTTTTGACCAAAGAACGCATTATCTATTTTTGACATCAGGGTCATGCTGTGAAAAATACTTCATATGCAAGCATTAAGTTATCCATGTGTTAAAGCTTATTAGAAGTCGGAAATTTAAAAAGTTAACGCGGGACGATGGATTGGTAGACACCTAGCAATGGTCTGACAACAAACATATGAACAGGAAAATAACGTAACAGTTATGTTGTGTTGGCATGAAACATCCATATTTACATTCTAATTATCTATCATAAATATACAGTTATATTGTAATGAGCAATTTAAACCAATGAATGACATTATGGACTGGACTGATATGGAATGGACCACGCCAACTCAACCCGATCCCCTATTTATCTAGGTCATGTTCAGTCTGAGATTAACTCTGCCCACAAACCTTCAATTGCTCTCTCTGCCCACCCACAAACCTTAAATTGCTCTCTCTGCCTACCCAAAAACCTTCAATTGCTCTCTCTGCCCACCCACAAACCTTCAATTGCTCTCTCTGTCCACCCAAAAACCTTCAATTGCTCTCTCTGCCCACCCACAAACCTTTAATTGCTCTCTCTGCCCGCCCACAAACCTTCAATTGCTCCATCTCTGCCTGCCCAAAAACCTTAAATTGCTCTCTCTCTCTCTCTGCTCGCCCACAAGCCTCCAATTGCTCTCTCTGTCCGCCATTGCACTCTTCCCGCCCACAAACCTTAAATTGCTCCACCTCTGCCCACCCACAAACCTAAAACTGCTTTTTCTGCCCGCCAACAAACCTTCAATTACTCTCTCTGTCCACCCAAAAACCTTCAATTGCTTTCTCTGCCCAACCACAAACCTTAAATTGCTCTCTCTCTGTCCAACCACAAACCTTAAATTGCTCTATCTGCCCGCCCACAAACCTTCAATTGCTCCATCTCTGCCCGCCAAAAAAACCTTCAATTGCTTTCTCTCCCCGCCAACAAACCTCCAATTGCTCTCTCTGTCCATCTAAAAACCTTCAATTGCTCTCTCTGCCCAACCACAAACCTTAAATTGCTTTCTCTCCCCGCCAACAAACCTCCAATTGCTCTCTCTGCCCGCCCACAAACCTTCAATTGCACTATCTGCCCGCCCACAAACCTTCAATTGCTCTCTCTCCCCGCCAACAAATCTCCAATTGCTCTCTCTGTCCGCCAACAAACCTCCAATTGCTCGCTCTGCCCGCCCACAAACCTTCAATTGCATTTGTAACCATTTGTGGCAAAATATGGTTTTCATCTTAAGCTGGAATATTGTGGTAGGTTATAGTGATGTTTTTGCTATTATCAAATGAGAAAGTTGAACAAAGACAGACATGAGTATTTTGATTGATGCTTAATAGAATTATTAAGAATAATTGTCACTGCAAGTTATGTACATTGTGTTTTGTATTCAAAGAATCTTGTTTCTTAGTTCAGTGAAGCCTCAAAAGTTAAATACAATCCTTGAATAAGGTAAGAAAAGATAAAATATACAGTACATGTTTTTACACAGAGTTTTATTAAAACAAAATATGCTATACAATCTCAAATCTTCAATGAGTATATATAAATATATATATATATATGTATATATAGCATTTCAGTGCACCAATAATTCATAATATGAAATAAATTACCAAGCTTATCAAAAGTTCCCACACCAGTGAGTTTTAACATGTGAATTATCGTAGGTGGGAACAGTTAGACTTTGTTATCATTACTGATAGAATTGTTGTGAGAGTTAAACACTAACAATATATAATAAACATATATCCTTGTATCAAAACACATCATAATACTCAATTCACATTCATGAAAAAAGTTTAGATAGGAAATCAATAAAAAACGAATGAAACATCAGCTGATAGTTTAATCTCTCTTAGAAATAAAAATAAATGAAAACCAGTCCCCAAAGAAAATGCTTTTATAACAACCACCATGAATGTCTGTATAATAGAAGATATGTTGATGTCTGTGCAGAGTACAGCAATTGTGTTGACTTGATTGAGAGTATGGAATATAGATATCTACTCTTACAGAAGACAAGGTAAATCATATACCGGAAGTGATGTATACAAATATACAAACTATACAACACTAGGATATGGCCATAGATTGACTAGATTTTTAAACAAGTCAGCTTATATTAATTAATACTGAACATTTGTATGTGCAGTTAAACTAAAAAAAAAAAACCAAAATCCCATGCAAGCAAACTAAGCAAAAAAACGAAAAATTTTGAACAATTGAATTTAAATAGCCATCGTAGCATGACCTCCCAACATCCACTAAAATTATTGTAAATCAAACAAAATGAACAAATAAAAGTGCCTCACTACTATAACTTACTCTGTTACAGGAAGAGCAATATAAAGACTCCAAAATGAATGCCCAGGCTGTCATTCCAGTATTTTACAACCAGTAACAGTTCCTGGAGATAGTTCTGATATCTCAATCCAAAGACTTAGTAGATACATATATACCCGCTCTAAATTGTAAATAGGCATTACCAAAGCTAAGATAGTACAAATGAATAAACACAATATTAAAATCAATAAAGTGTTAGGATCTGCACCTAGCTTTTGATATATAATGTACAAATACACAATCTGATAGGTATGTTACTAAACACAAAAAGTGTAGATAGATAATTATAAATCACAGTCACATGTTTCTTATATATCTCTATAGATTAATAAAATTCCACTATAAAATTCAAAACATTTACATGTATATTTATGAATCCCTTCTAATTTAGTAAACTTTCGGTGAGATAATTTTAAGTGAAACAATTTTGAAGAAAAGTAAAGCTTTTCTAAGGAAAAGTATTTGATCTAAAAAATTATTTGCAATTTGATATATAAAAAGTCAAATACATAAAGAAAGCACTGTTCTTCTATAAATAAAGCTAATTTACCAAATCATATGATTTTAGTGTTATTCAATTGCATAAAGCCATTACATAATTTTATGATCATTTGCAACACGTTACATAACACTTCAAGCTGTTTTGATTGGCTGCATGGCACATACCCACTCTGTTCTGATTAGCTTGACTTGATTATAGGGTCACGTAACAATGGTATGACGTCATATTTCATTGTTACAGTGAAGGCATTTCAGTGCTACTTTTTATTGAGTTGTATGATAAGAGAATCTGAAATTTGTTTCCATTTCATATGAGATTTTTAAAACTCATCATGAATATTTCATTTTAGCTCAAAATAAAATTCATTACTCGTTTCATAAATCTCATATGAAAAACTAAACTCATTACAGATCCTCTATATTCTATATAATTTTAGTTCAATCATAACTTATTTTTTGTATGACATCTGACAACCAGTTCGCAAATTCGAACCAGACTTGGCTTCCTTGATACCCTTGAAAGACCTTAAAAGGACAATTTTATACCTGACGAAAATCCCATGCATGACCCCTTGTGCGCCAGCAGGACAGGTAGTTTGAATGTTCGGAATGTTTTTACGACCATGTGTTTTAGACAGCAGTAATCAGCAGGGTCGGTGGTCATCAAGAAATTATACACCAAAGACAAATATCAACTACCAATTGAAAGGAAAAAGCTATACAAGAAGTTCTGGACTGCAATGTTGCATCCAGGTGTTTGGTTGGACTGTATATGTAGCTACTTGTTCCGGAAAGCGGTTGCTATTTTGAGTGATGGACGAAGAAGAGCCTTTATTTGGACAACAAATTACTTACACAGAGATTTGATGCCAAAATCCAATGAGAATCTTTATCTTGGTCATATATGGGAATAAGACTTACCAAAGAAATGAAAAAATCATCCCTTTAAGTGCCACTTAAAACTTCGGAAAGTCACAAAAATATTCACGAAATAATGCAAATTCAGTTTTCATATAAACAACATAAAAAAACAAAAATACAACTCGACTTTCCTCCAAATAACTTTTATCTACCTTACACAAAATATTTATACTCATTACTACCGCACAGGTAAAAAAATTACAAGTAAAAACATAGGTAAAAAGTTTATCAATGTGCACCACAGGGATTGGGGATTAGCGAGATCACCAACGATCATACGAAGTAGTCAAAGGTCATCACCTCACCTGATATATGTGATTTATCTCTCCTGTAGAGCTTGACCAATGAAACTATATGGGACAGGCTTATAATCATTTGCCACTCGGTTTCAGAAGTCAGCCTTTAAGTCACGGTGACCTTTAAACCTTAATGTAAATCTGGCTTTACAAAAATGAATAGAGTTTTGATGGTGGAATTTATCACTTAAATAATTATTATATGGTTCAGTATTTTCTATGCACAACCTACAAAAGAATCAACCATAGAATTTGGAGTATCCGTGGTGCTTCTTTGAGCAATACATAATTACGTAATGTTCATATCTATGTGCACATAATCCCCGGATTAATCTATAGCATCACACACACACACACACACACACACACACACACACACACATCATGTTCTCAATAACAGTTACAGTCACGTAGTGTATTATAGTTTGGGACATAAAATCTAACCTATTCTTTCATTATTTTCACTTTATGTACATCAAATATGATTTAGGAATAGTGATCCTGTAAGTTCCAGTCTTTATTTATTTGAGTTGTCTCCCTTCCCATTCTACTACTTATTTCTAATGTTGGCTTTTTAAACTGTGCAATTCCTAATAACTTAATGTTATGTGATAACAAACTTAACTATTGAAAACACCCCAGCTAGGTTACGTCATCTGAATGATAAAGTTTCGTGTTCAGGGTCAAAGTCTACAGGCTCATTTTTATATGTTGAAGTGTCATTGGATAAATGTATTTGATGTACAGTGTATTTGTCTTCTATCTGGATGGATCACTAGATGAACGTTCATTATATTTCTATCTACTATTTAGATAGGTCTCTAGATGAATATATATTATAGTTCAGCTTTTGTTGTGTCACTTTGATCTCTGTATGGCTCATCTATTTTATCCATGTTGTCAGTCCAGTGGTGATGTGCCAGCAATGCAATGTTACGAGCAGACAGTGCACTCATTTCCATAGCAGATGCTGCTAATTCGATGGCATTAAGATAATACAAACGATCGTTGAGCAAAAACGTAGGATAATCGTCAGTTTTAAAATCATATTCAGGATATGCTAACCAGGGAATAATTCTAACGTCCTTTGTCGATGAAAAATATCTATTTACATCATCTTTTGAGGGGACACTGTTACTGAACAATTTTCCAACTATGTTACCTTCTTTATCAGATAGTGAGGACATTGGACCTCCTTCAAAGTCTACAGGTTCATGTTGACCATATGAGTTTAGAAACATATCAGGGTTACATGTTAAAACCTGGGTTGGCATATCTTCTGATTTCTCAACACCATAGTAACTAGTATTTGTTTTACCAAGAACAAATGTGGCCAAAGTATTATGAAATTTGTGTGGAAAGTTTTGAATATCCCGCTGAAATCCTTCAAACTTAATATCGGAGACTCCATCATGCAGAGGCACGGCTACAACTACCATGTCGTAACGTTTTGATTTAGCAACTTTCTGCTCACTGTTCTGCTGACTTGGTATGTAATAAACTTCATACAATGCATCTTCATTTTCTAAAAACTCAATAGTTCTAACTTCACCATGTATTAAATTTGTCTTTGCTTGCTTGACCAGTAACTCTGGAACTTTCTTATTACCTCCCTTTACGGCCCACAGTCCTGACTCCACTCCAGCCAATGATACTGCTCCTGAAATGTAAACACTCGTCATGAAACCAAACAAAGCAAATGTCAATGTCAATATGAATGTTCAATTCAGTTATCCCACACATAGTAAATACACTTTTGATGAACTATTCAGTATACTCAGGTAATAAAGTCTTATTGAAAAGAAAAGTAGAAATGTTTTCCATTTCGTATAGGGAACATCTTTATAGTGAAGTTTTCGACAGCTATGAAAACCAGCTTATCAGTGGTCAATTGGGGGCCTCAGGTGTAAGAATTATCTAAGAACAAATAGAAAATCACTTTACCTGAGCACATTTATTTTGAATATAAGAACTAAACTTTTCACTTCATCAAGTAGAACTTGTGATCTTTCTTATGATGTATATTCTGTTACATTATCTTTGAAAATAAAGGTTGAAAATTTGACCTCTACAGGATATATTATCACTAGGGTGCTTTTAACAACCACTGTCCTTCCTGCATATCACTAGCATATGACATCAGTAATGATATGCATGATGTTCCTTATTGCAAATAATGAATTTTGTGGTAATCATACATGTGATACTCTCCAGCTTGCCCATCAGGAGATTTGCCCCTGAAAATCAGGAGATTGGGTCCCAAATCAGGAGATTTTTTCGACTAAAGGAAATTGCAAGATATTTGAATTTTTTTTATATTTCATATAGCATACAGCTTAAAACAATTGTTGGCATGTATTGTGTTTTGATTTATTAAATCAATTATTGGCATTTTTGATGTTTTCAAGAATGTTCTGCATAAAATACTAGGTACATGCCTTCAGCCTACCATAATCTTCTATAGATTTCACAATTACTTGTAAATTGCATGAAATCTATATAGATATATATAAACAAAAAAAAAAGTTGCACATATAATTAAATTCAATTATTTTATCGAATATTAATAGTAAACAAAGATTTTATAATTGTTCCTTTGTCTTATTCTCATTTATGATTTTCCCTAAAAAAAACATTAAAAATTAATAAAAAGTATCTTATTGTTTAATTTCTAAACTTTTCATACTTCAAGAAAGACAATTCTTGCAGGTCTACTTGCAAGACTTCCTGTAACCTTGACATTGTTTACAGATTACCGCCATTGTATGCATACTATTTGTTAATTACACGTGTCCTAGGCCTGATTATTTCATTCTGAATTATTTGATTCCACCATATCTTTATGTTTTTGGGGGATACTTAGTGGTCTTTCAAAATTAAAAACAGGTTAGAATATACTTAATACTTTTATTTTTTAATACGTGTTGTTTTGTTAACTGTCAGATTATTTTCATCCTGCCCATTATCGTTGAACAACCAATATAAAATTGTTGGGCGTCAGACTTGTATGCAAATATAACACCCTGATTGACACATGGAGAAAGTATGCTTCATTAATTACGATCATTGTAGGTGTGATAATCCGCTGCACATCAATGTCTCAATCCCTTGGTCTTAATCAGTCAGGGATGGGAACACAAATTATAGGACCTAGTTAACACGGGACTTATGCTGACAACTGTTAGCTGTTAACAATAAGCATGGCGACGGTAACTTCGCTTTTGACTGTATTTCAAGGCA
>JAUMGZ010167050.1:0-15477 GCA_032359645.1 Pododesmus macrochisma
TTAGACAACAAATGTCGAATGTGGTTTAATTTTTTTTGGTCAATCTGGACCAAAGGTCTAAGGTGTAAAATTTCCCATACAAATGCCTTCCGTCGTAAAATTTTCACATTTTGGACTTCTTCTCCTAAACCACTGGACCAATTTTATCCAAACTTGGTAGGAAGTGGGCCCCCAGGGGGCACCAGTAGGGGTCCTAAAGGGGGAAAATTTGACAAACTTCAAAAATCTTCTTCTAATAAACTAGAAGGCCCAGAGCTTAATGTTTTGGTATGTAGTAACTTAAAGGCATGGTGAACCAAGTTTGTTCAAGGCGTGACCCTGAGGTCAAAAATACTAATAGGTTACACGTTTTTGGGTCAAAAAAGTTAACTTTTCACATTTTCAACTTCTAGTCCAAAACTTCTGGACTAATTTCATCCAAACTTGGTAGGAAGTATACCTAGGAGAAGGGGATTCAAATTTGTTCAAATGAAGGGGCTGGGGCCCAAGGGGGTGCCACTTGTGGGTCCAAAAGGGGGAACTTTAGGGAATGGAGAAATGAGTTTGTTAAAGGTGTGACCCTGGGGTTCAAAAAAATAGATAACGCATTTTTGGGTCAAAGTTCAACACTATAGCAAATATGTTAACTTTTCACATTTTTGACTTCTTGTCCTTAACCACTTGAGCTATTTCATCCAAACTTGGTAGGAAGTATCCATAGGGGAAGGGGATTCAGATTTATTCAAATGAAGGGCCTTGGCCCCCAGGGGCTCCTTAAGAGGGCCAAAAGGGGGAAAATGTGTTAAAACTTCAAAAATATTTGTTTTATATAAACTAGAGCTTAATGTTTTGGTATGAAGCAACTTTGGGGCATGGAGAACAAAGTTGTTCAAGGCGTGACCCTGGTTTAAAAAAAATGGTTACACGTTTTTGGATCAAAATTCAACACTATAGCAAATATGTTTACTTTTCACGTTTTTGACTTGTCCAATATTACTGGACCAATTTCATCCAAACTTGGTAGATGTCATCCTTTTGGGAAGGGGTTCAGTACATTTGACAGTATGCCTTTAAACAACATCTCTGAAACTAAGGGGCAGATTTCAACCAGATGGACGTTAAGGCCCTATGGGCCTCTTGTTTATATAGAGGTCTTACTGTCATTCAAATTGTTGAGATGTTTGTGCCTGCCTTTTAATTAAAAGCTAGTGTTCGAGGACTGGTCTGCAAACTGCTAAAAATAAGTGGAAAACCTCACGTGATACAAAGCTCCCGCCAAGAAAAGCTATCCCGGTCACATGATCAAAACATGTCTCGGAGATTGTCGTAAAGATGCCTCTCAAATATTATGAAGAAATGTTCTATCTTTGGTTACCAATGTTTTGCATAGCCTAAATTTTATGGTAAAAGTGTTCGAGGACTGGTCCAGTGAGTCTATTTATATCATAAATACAAGTCACATTCAGCCAAGAATAGTTGTTAGAGCATCTTGCACAAACCAAGTTTCCCTACACTGCGTTTTATAAACAAACTGAAAAAGTGGTTGGTATACATTGGCTATTGATCATGAAAATTATTTATAAAAATACAACAGAATGACGATACAAGTTTTAAAAATTATTTGAATTAAAACTATTAAATTATGAAGTTTTTGTCTTACTGTATTCTAATTTTATTAATCCATCTTGGTAGAAAGGGACAGATAGACTCTAGTTACCACAACACATGTGCAGTCACTTTTGACTTTAAAATGGTTTATACATACGGACAACTAGCTGTAGTGATAACAAAAACTGTCATTTGTATGTAATTCTGGTTGTGAAGAAGTAACTCATGATATTAATGTAGCTTTATATATTTATTTCTTTACAGATTTTACAAGAAACTTATTGAGGAATTCAAGACTTCTAACGTCAGATTTCAATTTAAAGAAAGCGCTGAAAACTGAAAACTGAAAACCACCACACGTCTAAATAATGCTGTGAAAGAACGGTCTGTTTAATTCAACTATTTTTGTCAAGAAAACAAGTTTTATATCATGGATAAAGAGACAAAGAAGTCAAAGAAGAAAGAAATGAAAAGAAGGAAAGACATCAGTAATAACGAAAATGACATTAAAGAATTAATTAAGAAATCAAAAGCTGATGATTCAGATGATTTGAGTAAAGATGACAATAAGAAACCTAGAAGTAAAGACAAAAAGAAAGGTAAACATTTATATGTATTTATAAAGTATTGAGAAAATGCTGATATATATATATTCCAATAAAGATGGCTTATATATTGTTAATAAAGGTTCATCATGAATATAAGTAATTAATTTATTTAGCACACAAAATTATCACGGTTCATATAAAATATGATTTATATAGTAATATATACTTATTCAAAGTCTACCAGCGTATCTATCTTTCTTAAGATATCAATAAGATATCATAACATACTTGCCAACTTTTCAAAATTCACATGGGGTAATACTAACAAGGTGCGAACAACATTTTCAGATAATTTCATAAGAAATATCAACACTGCTATATAGTACTGCTGGTCTGGATAGTGCTGTTAAGTACAAAATTAATATATATTCTGTGCAGTTAAAGGAAATAAAAACTTTAAATATTTTTTCATTTTTAATAGGTTACCATCTTTTTTCTTAAAGACCTTAAGCTTGTGTCTTACAAAATTACCATGGTGAATATATGCTCACTTTTTAGGCAGCAATATTAATATGACCACTGAAATATTAATATTACAATAATTGCAATACAGAGAAAAAGAAGAAGGACAAGAAGAAGGAGGAAAAGTCTGAAGAGGAAGAAAACACTGGAAACGCTCATCCTTTAGCATTAGCATATTTAAAAGAATGGAAAGAGGCTCGTGGTAGTTGGAAGTTCCAAAAAGTTAGACAAACATGGCTTCTTCAGAATATTTACAACACAGAAAAAGTAGGCATGCTTTAAGTGAACTGCATGTACTTAACACCCCATTTGTGCAATAAGTTTGTTTCCTGTATATTTGATTATGTGTAGTAATAAATTTAGTTTAGAATATGGTTAGAATGAATCATCATCATTATGTGAATTTTGTATATATGTACATATACTTTAAAGAAAGTTGAAGAAAAAAAGTCAAAATGACTGTCTGTCAGATGGCCATTTGGTTCAAATTTGTCAGTATTAAGAAGTGCTTGTGTAAAAGCAATATGTTCAGTTAATTTTAAAATAAGGTATAAGGTTAGAAACAGGATTCAGCATTTAACACAATAAATTTTTTTGAAGAAAATTGAAAATGATTAACTGGCAGTTTTTTCATATGAACATGCACTGAATCAGTATATATAGATATATGTTTTTCAATGGTAGATGGGTCAAGTTTGCTGCTGTGTTTTAATAAAGATATTCCTAGAGGAAAAAGTTCCTGTTAAATACCAAACAGTGGCCAAGAAACTTTTTTTGATTTTAAATAATCTTAAATTCAGGGAGATTATCTGCATTGTGTTATGAATGCCAAAAATGCATTGGCTAAAACAAAGAATAAAATACTGATACATTTTGATAATATAATGTCAATAAAAAAGAAATGAAAATATGTAGTTTCTTTGATCATGATAAATTCTGGACAACACAGGTATTAAGCACAGAAATAACTATTATTCTGACTGTTATTGTAATTTTGTGTGTCTGTGCAATAATGCAATTATTTAATACTAAGTTGGTTTTTGGATTTGTTGCTATCCTTTGTAGTATCTTTTACATGCTTAATGCAATCTGACTACAGTCAAATGAAAGATATCTAATGGTCGCATCTATAACAATCTACAATCTTGGTGCATTTAATTACTAGTAACACAGCTACCTTATAATTTACAAAAAGTAAATTCATAAATTTTTGCAAAGGGAAATAGTCCTTTAAAAAGTTGTGAATTAAGAAAATTGTAGAAAGCACCATTTTAATGCTTTCATTTAATGTCCTTTATAAGCAATAATTTACACGTGTTACAATGATTTAATGCATGTACCGTTGATGGGTTAGGACCAAATTGTACATGAAATACAAGGAAACAGATTATATGATTTGATTCTCTGTTGTAATTTTTTATGCAGCAGATAATACAGATATTTGAGTTGTATTTATGGGTAGTAGACCTCTTTACAAGTAACAGGATTTATCATAGCAAACTTGATTTTCTAGATTTCAGATGCAGAATTTTCTGTTCTTTTGGAATACTTGGAGGATATAAAAGGAAAGGCAAGAGAAGAAACTGTTACCAAGGCAACATCAGTTGTTGAGGATGAGGATGCAGAAGGTAGATAATTAGAATACAGCTATGTTTGAATGAATCATCTCTGTATGCTTGTAGTTTTAATATCTCTGACAATTCATAGATCAAGTCCCGAGATCACATTTTATAGCAATAATCAATAAAGTTTTTCAATTTCTCTAACAATACCTTGTCAAAAGTGTCTCAGTGAGGCTCATTGAAGGTTGTATTTATAACTTTTTTTCGTTCACCTGAATTGCAGGACAATTTTGGAAAGATTTATTGTTAGGATACCATCAATAATCAAATTGCAGTAGTCTATTAATCAAATATGCATCAAAACAGCCGATTTTCTAACATGACCTCAACCCATTAAAATTTAGACAATGACCAAATTTGGTAAAATTCTGACATTTATGAAAGGACTTCTGAGCAGTCGATCCACATACACTCGTTTCAATCAATAACCTCGCCCCGATATATCCAGGTTTGACAACATACCCTACACAGGATATGTACACAGGATATGTTGTCGACCCTGGGTAATGTCTGGGAGGGGTTATTGATTGAATCAAGTGCCTGTGAGTCGATCATAAAGTGAGAATCACATTAGGACTGTATGTTGACTAAATTAATGATCAGCAGTAACAATATGCAAATCTAAACAATAAAGAATGGGACTTGGAAGTGTAAAACTATGCTGCATGGAAAATCTGAACATGTTAATGAAAATCTATACATTTCTTACATTTGATAATATTTGATCTTCAGTCAAAGCATATACATAGACTTGTTTATAATTTTACCTTGTGTACTTAAAGCTCACTCATTGTCTGTCTGTAAACTTTATTTGTGATAAAATTTTCTCAGGAACTGTCACAGATAGTGGTATGGAACCTTTGTATATTCTATTGTATCTTGAGGATTTTTAATTGTGATTAACCAACTATTGATGGTCAAATTTCCGAAATGGCTACCAACCCACATATCCCCATCTTCGCTAGCCAACGTATATGAACCACTTCCTTTTAGTTCGTAGAGAAACTTGTCTTGCTTAAATGACATATCCAAAAATTGGTTTTAAATGAAATTTGATCACTAAATCTGCAGAAAAAACATGGCTGTAAGGTACATGTACTCATTTTAAATTTCATCCTTTAGGAACTTAATAGTGATATTGTCTACATGTACATGTTTGTCGCCTAGTGTTATCAATATTGTCTACATGTACAGGCAGTTGTTGCAATTGTGCACATGTTGTAATTGTGCGCATCGCTAAAATTACACCATTTCCATAAAAAAGAAGCTCCAAAACATGTTTCCAAGGCCAAACTAAGACCCCTAAATAAGTTAAAGTGTTGTTTTTCTTGCATTACAGGTGAGTGTCACGATTAAATCCATAATGAGCCATAAATAGCCCAGATAGTCAAATTGAACAATATATTTACAGATGTTAACAATAGCACATGCACTTTTCTCGCAAGTTCCAACTCCTGTCAATCAACCATTGTGGAAAATCATGAAAAAAGTTATTATTTTCGCAATTGGGCTACCCTAGACACACTGTATAACAATTTTTTTGCAAATACTAAAATAAGATTGGAGTTTTGAAAACCCCTTTTACAGACATGCGCACATTTGCAACATGGGCGTCAACGTCTTGAAAACAGTAGTTGAGTATTTATAAATGTCCCTGTATTGATAAGTAGTTGTGTGACGTTCACACTATTTTACTTATTTTATACAGCATTTATTGTTATTCATTCCTATTAATTATGGCACATTTCTGGGCTTGCATGATTACTTACTGGGCCTGTAAAAGGCGTAGGTGCGCACAATTACAACACACCATCGTAAGTGAAATGACACCATTAAGTCGCCACCAGTGCACTCTGTCACAAGCTGGTACCGTCTCGAGAAGACCCGAACATCAGTTGAAAGGGACGTCAACTCACAGCAAAACAAACCTTTCCGAATTGTGTCCACCCTTTTTTGGATAAAACGTGTTTACTCTTCTCTGAAATCGGTATGTGGACTTTCACGAACTTGCTGTATTTGAACATCCAATGTTCTCCTTTCGGACTTACTTCAAACCTTGCCGAACTCAATTCATATTGACAACCAGCAAAAGTTATTGACCGACGCCTTTTTAACTTATTGTTAAGGAACACATGTTAGATTTTCAGAATATTTTTGCTGTAGAGAGTCGTGATAGTGTCCCCGTTTAGAAAACCGAACTACATCACATGTGGTCGCTAGGAGTACTGTGACTCTCGTTGGTTGAGACCTTTTTACCCACTTATCTGACCCTACTGGTCGGCTCTTTATAAAACCTGCTTTAGATGAACACTGACCCATTAGCAAATGCCCCGCCATGTGTCTTTCATCGACTGATTATCATTTGCCGCATTTTTGTCGAAATTTGTAAAGAAAAATCAGAAATTTTGAATTACTCCGTTAAATCCACATTCAGACAATATTCGTTAACAGAAATCAAACAAGGGAAATAAATCCAACAACATTGGTAAAAATGAACAATGTTGCATAAATACACAGTGTACTATTCATATGTCCCCAAGTTTCATAAACATAGTCAGGAATGTGACCAGTAATACTTCAGACAAATCATAAATTGAAATCATAGAAGGGGAATAACTCTAACAAACTGAAGGTGTTGAAATAAATAATAAATCACAAGTGCACAACTACACAAGATACTGATCACTTGTGCCAAATTACATTCACATTGGTTTATATTGAAGCTGTAGTACTTCCGACAAAACTCTAGAACAATAATAAAACAGAAATCACAAAAGGGGAAAAACTCCAACAAAAATTGTTGAAATAGTAAATAAATTGTAAGTTTACAATTACTCAATGTTTGTTTGTTTTATTTGGGTTTAGTGTCCCTTTAACTCATTGTAGGTCATATCGAGACGGTGTCTGCTTGCGACAGTGCGCACTTATGGCACTTAGCTCATTTTTGAGGAGAAGAATCTTATGATGTTGACTTATAGTATCTTTAGAGATGTTCGATTTGAAGTTCTGTGTTATTTAAGTCTTATAATTGATGCGGCGACAGCAAAGTATAAAACTAAGTTTCACAGCATATACATAAATTTACAAGTTTTAATCACGTAAATTCGTGATTTACTTTAAGAAAAGTGCCGTAGACAGTAATTTCAGCACATGTTTCTTGTTATATTTCAAAACTGGAAAAATGTTAAACCAGGTTTCTTGTTATATAAAGTTATAAATATCTTCCACTGTTTTGATTCCTGTTTTGTATTGGACTTAATAAATACAATATAAGACCTTAACTTGCTATTAGCAGTTCAAGTAAGATTAAAATGAAAACCTTTCACGAGAAAAAATTGCTAATATTTTCTATGACAGCATGCAGTAAATGGAAGGCGAAAAACAGAAATGTGTAAAAAGTGTCAGCTTTTTCTTGGTTAGGGTTATCTGCAGTTCTTACTTAATATGTGCTCTTTCTATATGAATAAAGTTATTGTATTGTCTATATGATATAAATGTGTCATATACAGGCCAGGTGTTTGACTGATGTAATTAACAGAATCAATCATCGTTGAGGTATTTCGTGATTTAATTTATATAATCACGAATTATATAAACAGATCACTATGAACTATGAGGTAACGTCCCGGTCACAAATTGTGACAACACTGTCTTATCTCCGTGAACTTGTTGCCCCAAACACTTAAAGTGTGCTCCATCTTGTTTCAATAAATCTGTTTATCGTTTACAATTAAGAAATAAAATGCGGTAAGACCTTTGTCGGGGAAGCGTTATTAGAGATGTAGTCAGTTAAATATAATTTAATTTTACAGCTAAATGTACCTAATGTACTACAAACATCAACCTCAGCCATCTTAATAGATGCTCAACGTTCAATGGATAGTTAAAAATAGTCCATCGAGAATGCCTTCTACAAAACAGTTGTATCGCTCTTGTTTTTTGACGAGTTTACAGTCATATATGAATACTGGCATATAGTCGTATCAACAGAAACATCTGAGAGCTTTGCTGAAAAACATATTGTGTCACAGAGCTGTTTCATACTCAAAGCGACACTAACAGACCCAAACTACAGTTGTGTCATAACCTTAAACGACCGCACACGAATAGTTAACAGTCGCGCGAATAATATAACACAGTATTAGGCGTATGAGAAAAACAATTGCGATGATGATATTCACAGTAATCCCATCATCATAGAAAAGCAGACACAGAAAAGAAACATGAATGAAAAACTCAGCCTTAACATAAATTGTGCATGTAGTCATGAGAAAATATAGTAAAGCCATATTGGACTAAAAATGGACATATCTTAGATAAAGAGGATCAGAAGATGGCAGGAAGCTCAATAAATATTAAACGTTAATAACTATGCAGCATAAACAGGAATCATTTCCAACATTGCCAACATCATAAAATTAAATCAATCGTAGATTGGAAAGGTACATGCAAACCCGGGAAAGGTTATTCTCCAACATAGAGTTCTAACGATTCACTCAACTTTGTCTTTTTGTGACAGTGCCGGACCATAACATATTATTTCCCCTCCAATATAAGTTTACACGAACATAGATATAACGTAACATTACATTAGCCCCGAAAGATACTTTCTCCAAGTAGCACTTTGCTTCCGAACCCTTCTTATCCTGAACCTTTCGTAAGGAGACAATTCTGTGTGTGAGACGCTTCGACATTTATTCCATGTTCATAACATCCGGCCAATCGTTTTTGAGTTGTGGATGCAGTTTTTATTTCATACTTACCTGTATTCTAAATTGTTGTGTTTGGTTACACTACGCTTGCGTCTACGGAAAATTCTTATTTACAAACTCATTCACAAAACACATGGCCTACTTAAAAGTAATTATATCATACATTTATTGGCGATGAGTAGACGGTGTCACGTTTTCTGACGTAGCCTCACTGTACAGAGCTAGTGTATCACTCGTGCGGAACTAAAACAAATCCTTCTAAATCATCGTAAATATTAGTGGGATAAAGACATTATTTATTGTGTGTTCTTTTGGACATAATTGTGTGATAACATAGCGTACTTATATGTGATGACAGACCACAGCGTCACGATACACATATAAATTGTACATACAACTCAGCACTTTGTAGAATCGAACAGATGGGTGGAGAAACTGTTTATATTTTTATTTGAAAAAAATAGATAAACAAATTCAATAAATAAAAAACTACTTTCTATAATGTATGCAGCATTAACATAGACATTTTTAAAATATATATTTAAGCAATTAAATTCATATTCAAACACGAGAAAAGAAAATCTGTTAAAGTAATAAAGGAAAACACAAGTCGGGAATGAGAACAGTCGAATATGTATATTATTTATTGAGAAGATTATGACAATGCTGTAGTTACGAATTTACGAAGATATGAAAAGATAATAATCCAAACGACGCTTAAGGTCAATTGATAACTATGTTGCGTAAAAGAAATTTTGAAAAATCAAATTTTTTTTTATCAAAATAATCGAAAATGATATAAAACAGTAAGTTTAGAACGAAATCCAATTTTTTTGTTATCAACATTATCGAAAGTGATATAAAACAGTAAGTTTGGAACGAAATCCAAATTTTTTGTTAAAAAAAGTTACAACCATTGAAATACGGAACGGAAGAGTTGGTATCCGCATGCATCCACAAACTTCTACATTTATCTAGATAATTCATCAATAAAATTATTGTGAATAAAACATTGTTTTACACTTTTATTAGTGTCACGCCCTCAATAGATTTATATACTGGCACAATGAGCTACAACATTGGAATTCGTCGTGTGTCCCGCCCTATATTTCTATACTTCGATCATGACTGGCAAAATTGCTGATCATGCGCATGAATATTTGTACATATTGTAACTTCCGTTATTTCTGCGAGTTGGTGCCACAGGGAAGATATAAAAGATAAAAATCAAACGGAATGAAATTAAAACACCCGTGGCCTTCAGGGAACATTTGGTGTATGAGCTATCTTTAATGTTGACATTGTCTATATGTTGTAAAGACATTGTTAAGATAACACTATCTTCACTCGGTGAAACGGGACATTTTATTCATTGAATCACTTTATTTGGGGATTTTGATGTTCATTTTTAAACTAAGATATACATGACACTTGACAAATAATGAACAGAAACTTACGTAGTGTATTACCGGTTTGTTCTTTCGTGGTTTGGAAATGCTTCTTCAGTCTTATGAGTTCTTCCGAAGGATTTCCTATAAACAATTTCACACAAAATTTATCTACATACGGTATTGGAAATTACAGTTCCGAAAGTCCAATCCAGGTAAGATATTAACCTTAAACTGTAAGTAAAATGATATATAAAGTTGCGTCTTTGCTGTCCAAGTAAGTGTTTTTTACTTTAAAGAAAAGTAAGTTTTATCTAGCAACATGTAATAACAAGGACCACGTGTTTCCACCTCGTCTGATATTGGTCACGTTCATGTTTATCATGAATACAATTCACAGATCTCGGCAAAATGTTTTTGCACTTACATTCATAATTAACTGCTTTACCCATGCATTCGTATACATTGTTGTGTTACATCAACAAGATATTCCACGGCCACCACCGGATTGAACAATCTTCAATTATATATTAACTTTCCGTCTTGTTATTATCTTTTCGTCTTTTCCGAACATACCATTTTACTATATCATTCCATTGTAGCTCCATGTGATTTTGTTTTGAATGGTTCTTGGTCTGAAAAAATCGAACAAATTTCATTGATATACAGCTAAAATTGTGTGTGAAATTGAGATATTCCCGGAGAGAGAGAGAGAGAGAGAGAGAGAGAGAGGTAACAATTCTGGAATATTGATAGATTCCGCTTCAGCAACACAAACACATATCCCTATGCACTTATACTGATTCAGGCGTCATGAACAATTGTACGGGGTAGTGACACTGGTACCTTTACAAAATGAGTTCAACCAATCTGGAAATGTCAACTTTAGGTGTTACCTTAATTGATTCGGTGTTTGACTATACAATACAAAGCTCAAAGACAATTAATTTAACATGAAATAATTTGAAATACAACTAGGCAAAAATACTACAAATGTGAACTAAAAACAAGCTAGCGGGAATTCTAAAAGACCTAAACACCAATGCTGTCTCCCCTTGCTGTTGCATTGTGTTTGTGGTAAGGCTATAAACCGATCTGACGCAGATACATGACGCAGGGTGGCACATATAAGACAGGAAACACTCGCTCTTCTCTGACACCTTGTGTGCCTGTGACAATACGCTGGCCTATCGATGTCAATAAATCTACGTTCTATAGTATATAGTCACTTGGTATTTTGTCCTTGTGTTATTGGCTTCTCACGGTGTTGCTGTTTTGTAACATTTGGAACAATTCCTCACTTGAATAGGAGAACACATTTTGGGAAGATATTTTTTGTATTCAGTTGTTTTATTCAGATAACATTATGACTTTGACAAATCAATTAAAACGGGCCATTCACCTGTAAGTTGCTACGTTAAACGAACACTTGGACGAACATTGAATTTTATTACTTAACGATGTCAATTCTAGGCCATTTAGTATGTAAAATAAACACTTATAGTTAACATATAGGTATACATAGATCTAGTTAATATACACTTGTTTCATACCCCAGGGACAACATTCCTTTCCTACATTAACGACGCTACCGAACACATGTGTATGTATTCATTGACAAGTAAACTATCGCGTTTTATTTTCTCAGCGTTATAGTCAAAAGAATGTTATACTTAAACATCATAATTTACATACTTTGAATATGCTTTAAGAGCAAAGTGCATTTAGATGCTTGAGTTAAAAATGTGTCGGTTCACACACAGGCAAAACTAAGCGTTTTACAGTTTGATTTAAAAATGTGTCGGCTCACACACTGACAAAACTAAGCGTTATACAGTTCGGCAAAAGTGTTAAGATATAGACGTGCAAAGTCCGGAAAATAAAACCGGGTTTTCTAGCGTATCGGCCCACACGTGCGTAGTGTCGTAGGTGGATAACAAATAATATTATATAACTGGCTTTAGCTATTAATCATATGTCCCTTATTCGTTAATAATGTACATACTTTTGTGTCACCTGATACGCCTACAATTCAATGTCAACATTTGTTTTTTTTAATGTTTGGAATACAAAAAGAGGAAATATATCTTAACAATTGTTAATTCAATATGCATGCAGTATAAAAAATGATGAAATATTTTAGGAACTTGTGCGTTTCCGGATATCTTTTTCTCCGCTCGCTGGTGTATGGCCAGATTGTATCCATACATATTAACACTGCTAGGCGTGTTACATGCACACTGTTCCTTTTGACGTGTTTCATCACACCCAAATTCTGACGGTTTCAAACGACCGTCATTAGGTCTAAATCTTATATAAATACATTCTCTAACATAACTACCATCTTGACCTATACATTAAATATAGGACTATTGGGTCTCCTGAGTTTTATCTTGTACAAATACAATTCCACGTGTACTAAGTCTATGACCTAAGACTTCTGCCTGTTTTTGATATTAACAATATATATGTAACAGTTAACGAGACACGAGTTTTATACATGTACCGCAGGCAAACACATATGTGGCACACTTTTGCGAAAAAGGTCATGCAAGGAATGTTTACGAATAAAAAAGGTGTTCATACCAATAATATAGAACGCCGGAAGCTCAAATAATTATGCCTCTCTTGAAATGAATCTTTAAAAAATTTAATTGCGCGCATAATGAATTGTTGCGCGTCCACATGATCTGATGCGCTTAGTAGTTCCTTTGAAGAATCAAATGATATTTTATGCACACTAAATAATTTGAAGAGAAGCTCAAATCTTCAGAATTGAGCTACTTTCAAATCATTTAATGCACGCAATTAAAAAATTCGAACTGGGGGCGGAACATCTTTTCAAATGAATTGTTGTTCATGAGAAGTACATTTTGTTTTAAGAGAGGTATAGTTCTTTGAGTTTCTGTAGATCTGGTGTTCCATGTCATGCATATTAAGACAGCAATTCAAATAATTCCTCCTTTCTCATAATAAATACACCTCTCTTTATTTTATTTGACGACTGTTTAACTGATTTGATGGGCCTAACAAATGATTTAAAGAAAAGTGTAAATGTTCTTAAGACTAATTATTTGCGGATAACTGCAATATTTTCCGCATTGCGCCTCTCTTTAAATGACTTATTTCACCATTCATTGAATAGTTGCGAGATTCGTAATATTTGTAGCGCAACAATAATTTGATAACTAAACATTAAAACGGAGGCACTTGTAGCTAACCGTACTGTGGGACAACTCACAGCAGAGACATCCTCGCTTTCAGTGCCATTATCACATGCCATTAGACCATCATCTTACGCTTAGCCTAGTAAGATTCTCAATTATCAAAGTGGGTTTTCAATTCTACACAAGAAGAGAGAGAAGAAAAGTGTGCTTATTCTATATAAAATGCACACTCTGCTTTGGTATCTTCTTAACTAATGCCTCAAACTTTTTCAAACTATGAGTTTCTGCTCCCTATAATGATAAAAAAATTACAAATTATGTCCCGACAAATATTAGGTAAAGCTAATCACAGATACTTTTTGAAAGATCTCCCTTTAGATACATATACATAAGTCATTGTACCAAGTTTTCAAGCAAATTGAAGACTAACAAAGACGTAGTAGTGGCCACAACAACGAGTCCTCATATCGAGTCCCTGTATTGTCTTGACAACGCAGAGCTCAGCCGGCTCCAGCATCAAAACTTCAGTTTGAGTAAAACAACATAACTCACAACCATAAAGGGCAAAGGTAAATACAGTTTGTTAAATAATATTACCGCTCGTAAGAGGACTTAGTGCCTTTGGGTGTACCCCAGTTTGTAAAAGCATCATTACGCCCGTTTTTAGTTTGTTACATGCGTTAAATGTACGTTCTTAAGAGTTAGCGCGATTCTGTAACATGATTTCAACATGAACTATCTGGGGCCTTTATTCTATATTTTTTCAAATAAAAAAATATGGCAAAATCAACGTAAGTGAAACGCTGTAATCAAAACTGCCTACCAACTATTTAAAAAGACTTATGCAGCTTTCAGATCGACTTCGGCTCAAGGAAGTCAAGTTAAAGTTATAATGGTACCAGGTGATATAGGCAGGCTTATTGTAGTTCAAAATGTTTGGGTTGAGCCGAAATACTTGATTTAATTTTAATTTATAATGTCGTTGTCACTAACATTCATTTCTTTAACCCAGACTTAACCCGATTTGTTTTATTAACAAGATGAAAGAGTCTACAACAAAAATCAGAGTTAAGAACTAGATATGATACATAATATACTAAATCGTACCTGGGAGGATGTACGGACGTCGTTATCGCGTACATACCTCACAGTTTTGTGGTAGTAAGTTATTCATCTGTTGAGATACATCATCCAGGATGGTCAGTGTTATCTGATCGCCACAGTCCCATGTATTACGTAACCTAGTGAAAACAATGATAATACGTCCTGACAAGGCAAACAAAATCCTAACATATGATATCTCTGATTTACATTTCTGCGTAATGCAAAGTTATTAAAATCCTGAATCGATTTAAACACAGTGCACGTGTTAAGTAAAGGTGTATACTTTTTTTGTGTACACTTAATAACCATGTACAACTTTGTAAAATGACTTCTCTTAGTACATCTTTTGTCTTTAGGTTTATGTATAAGATCTTGCTCGATATGTCACTGGTACTACAAAGCAACATTTAATGTCCATTAAAAAACCCAGCTTTGCTGACCATGTGGGCTTCATATCAAATACAATGTGGGGGGAAGTTTGACAGACATGCAATCTTCAGAAGTATATTATAAATATTCAAATATTTGAACCAAAGTGTTTAACTAATTATTCATAATCAAACATTTGACAAGTTGACCAAAGCATTTCCACTTTAAGGCTACTCCTCATCCATACAACACCGTCGATTGGTACAACATCGTTAGGTTCATCCTTCGTTATGTCTACTGCTCCCGTACAACATCATTGATGGGGTTCATCAGTCGTTATGTCTACTGCTCCCGTACAACATCATTGATGGGGTTCATCAGTCGTTATGTCTACTGCTCCCGTACAACATCATTGATGGGGTTCATCAGTCGTTATGTCTACTGCTCCCGTACAACAT
>JAUMGZ010167061.1:8418-27568 GCA_032359645.1 Pododesmus macrochisma
ACTTGATCAAGAGTTAAAGAGGGCGAGAGATGCTGCTACTAGTTGAGTGGGTGTAGTTACCATATCATACCATTGTGACCACTATCGATAACCACTTGATCAAGAGTTAAAGAGGGCGAGAGATGCTGCTACTAGTTGAGTGGGTGTAGTTACCATATCATACCATTGTGGGCACTATCGATAACCACTTGATCAAGAGTTAAAGAGGGCGAGCGATGCTGCTACTAGTTGAGTGGGTGTAGTTACTGACGGGGCCACTTGTGGAGCAACTTATGGTAGTTCTACTGGTAATGATGGTTGTTTGTTGAGATGCAGATGGTGGGCGTGGAATGGTAGATTTGTGTTGCTGTGCACGTTGGAATGAAGTGCGATACTCTATTGATGGCTGTTAATTAACTGAACGTTTCCCTTCTTTTTTTAAAGATATGTACAGCTAAACAAGGCCACCAGGTCACCACTCATGCGAGCATCACAATGAACATCCGGTGATTTGGGTAAAAGATTCATTTTCTACAAAGCTGCAGCTTGCATGATGATAATTTTCTTACTGACAGTAGAACCGACATGAGCTATGTTATAAATCCTCCCCTTTAGCACAATTGTGGCAAGTTTGAGGACGACACTAAGTACTTCTTTGGTCAGCAAATAACGACGTCGTTGTAAGGAGACATTATGGTAAAGCAGTAGTTATCGAAGCGTCATTTTATCGAGACAGCCGTCGCTTATGTCGAGAAGTGAGTGAGTGGTTCGTTTACTACGTGCAGTACTTCTAAATAATCCCATCTCTTATGTACAATCCATTTCTAATTTGGGTTACTTCTAAAAAAAACTATCTCACATTAACACTTTATTTTCCATTTGCAGAAATCTGATGACACAATTACACTCCATTTCTCATTTGCGATACTTCTAAGAAATCTGATCTAACGTTAACACGCCTTCTAGTTAAATATATGTACCATAGGTAAACTTCTTCTTAATCTGACTTTCCTATAGCAAATCGTATTTCTCCTTTGTTTCTTCTGTTTAATTTGATTTTCCTTGTGCACTCCTTCTAATAAATACAACTTACGCATGTACATGTATTCTAACAATCTAATTTCCCATGTACACTGTATCTATTTAATCTGGGTTTTCTTGTACACTACTTCTAACAAATACAACTAACAATGTACATATATTCTAAAAATCTAATTTCCCATGCAAACTCTATCAATTTAATCTGATTTTCTATGCACATTCCCTCTAAAAAAATCTAATATGCCATTTTCATTCCTAGCAAATGTGTTTTTTCTTAGTTTTCAGGATCAACCCAATCTTACGTGAAATTTGTAATCTTAAAGGCGAGACATTAAGTTATCAATACAATACTATTTTAACTATAAAGGAGATCAAAACACAGGACATATGGTAATACATGAACAAAATGTCGTAAGAGTACATAACGCTTACAATTCTTTATGTTGGGACATGTTTCTATAAATAGCTTAAGTAAGTCATAAAGGTTAAAGTACATTCTCAATCAACCATGCTAAGCAATTTTGTGAAAATGATTTTTTAAAGAAGACTCGCCCAATCGTCATTGTTTTGTTTAAACAATGCTGACTCAAAAATATTCGTCACTTCGTCCTTGTAGAATGTTGACAACGATGACGTAATACAAAAATGCAATCTGAAACATGCCGCCGATAAATATGTTATTTATAAGAGAAAGGAGCCAATGCTCTGTGTGAGACACTTCCGTCCCGAACACAAGATATTGCTTCGAAGCTGCCGTCATTTATGGACGCTATAGAAAAAATGAATTTTGAATAGACAAAACTACGGTGAATCAAAGCTACAGAGTCAAAGGGGAAACGGCGAAAAAACATTAACGATGATTATGATGTACAGAAACTACACTCCAACAATAATCCAAAATTGCCTTGCCAATATATCGCCACTTTGTTATCACTGAATGTAGAAAATACAGGAACATAGCTTGCGGGGGTTGGGGTGAGCAAGGTGGGACTGCTCCCCTCCCCCGAATGTTTGCAAATTTTCCTATTTTCAATGACGAAATTCCCAGCAAATATATGTGTGCGGTAAAAAAAATGTTTCGCCCCCTACCCGTTTTCCAACTACTGCTGCCCTGAAATAGTGTATTTAGAAGACTCAACCCTTTAAGTGTATGTAGACAATGTCAACTGTTTAGTTTTTAGTTAAATAACTGTCTTTTGTAATTTTATCCTGTGTGCGTCCACCGTTTTACTTTTATTTACCCATGTCCAAGGACATCGTTGTTTGAACATCATCTTCTCTTTTGTATTTTCTACTTTAAGACGACTTTCTACCATATGCATAGTTATTGTATGACGATATTGATGCGTAGGGGCACATAATGGAGGAATATTAGCTGAGTCAGAGGGACTTACGACAGAAAACCCCTACAGAAACTCACACCAATTTACCATAAACCATAATACGACGATTAAATCGTTAATTAAATTAAGGGTGTTGTTAAAACAGGATCACAAATTTCACAAAAATTTGAACATTGAAAAATAAACCTTCTTGGAAGTGCACTTAGACCTTTTTGTAGATCTTAACATTGAAAATAAAACCTTCTTTGCACCTGGGCTTTTTGGTAGATCTTAACATTGAAAATAAACCTTTTTGGAAGTGCACTTAGACCTTTTGGTAGATCTTAACATTGAAAATAAACCTTCTTGGAAGTGCACTTAGACTTTGTGGTAGTTCTTAACATTGAAAATAAACCTTCTTGGAAGTGCACTTAGACCTTTTGGTAGATCTTAACATTGAAAATAAACCTTTTTGGAAGTGACCTTAGACCTTGTGGTAGATCTTAACATTGAAAATAAACCTTTTTGGAAGTGCACTTAGACCTTGTGGTAGATCTTAACATTGAAAATAAACCTTCTGGAAGTGACCTTAGACCTTGTGGTAGATCTTAACATTGAAAATAAACCTTCTTGGAAGTGCACTTAGACTTTGTGGTAGATCTTAACATTGAAAATAAACCTTCTTGGAAGTGCACTTAGACCTTTTGGTAGATCTTAACTTTGAAAATAAACATTCTTGGAAGTAAACTTAGAACTTGTGGTAGATGTAAACATTGAAAATAAACCTTCTTGGAAGTACACCTAGACCTTGTGGTAGATCTTGTATTTACAGATGATTAACTTGCTATACTCTGTTCTTAAATTGAAACATGACTCAACAAGCGCACTACCGGGGCGGCCGCAAAAATACAAAAAATTGTTAGTGAGCTTGAGTGAAACTACAGCCGTTGCCAATTCAACGGGATATATTAGAATACAGTCAAACTGGTCTTTAAATATTGCTCAAGGGACTGACCAAAACGGTCTTTATGGAGAGGTATTGAGGGGATGCGACCGCCATTACATGAATACAAATTGCAGTAAATCCAGTCTATGTAAAGAAAAGTATGAATAAGGTTTGCCTCTCTACCATTGTATATAATGTATTGAAGATTATCATATGTTGAATACATTACATTTGATATATCAGATAAAGTTGTACGATGTAGTACTTAGTATATATTTTAACCCAGTCTGATAGATGATGCAAACCATAGCATTTTTTCAGTGGATTTGAGCAATCAAACTTTCTTGTACCTTCACTCATTGTACACAGTTAAACTTGGTCCTAATTTCTATTGTACCTTTTTAGATGACAGAATGTAATTTTTTAATCAAAATTGCGCATCTCCGCCATTTCAACTCTTAATGTTGCTTCCAAAAGTGAACTACAATCGTTGGACGTTTTTATGAATTTGAAAAACAGAAATCATCAATTGGAATTCATTAATTAAAATGAAAAACCTATTAAGTGATTATTCTTTCATTTGTCTGTATCTGTCTAACGAGAAAAAGATGAAAATGAAAGTTTTATCTATAACCTGTTATCGACCACCACCTCTGTATGCGGTAGGATAATTTGCCAACTGATAACCAAGCAGGAAATATTGTAATAGCTTTGATTAAAATAAGTGAAGAAATTAAAATTTTACAGCTCAAGTCGTTTCTTTGTGTACGATAAATAAACTAATTAAACTAGACCCTAAATGTGTGTTTTATAGACAGTTCCATGATACCCGATTAATCTTTTGACTTACGCGGGACTTTAACACTGCCAAATGAGATCATGTTTCGCTTTCAAGTGAAATACTGGATCGGATATATCGTTCTGTAACCGATAAGTTCAAACGAACCAATCAAGCATAGAGACACAACTCATTAACAATGATTTGGATTTAACGACTGAAGGACTAGTAAAACTAAACGATAAACTGAGGAATCAAAGTTTTTAACAACGGCATCGGTACTGAACCAATAAAAGATGGAACTAATATTAATTCAGGTATTTATGCTTTTGTCAGTTGCATGTCTTTCCAAATTTGTTTAGTAACATGGAAGTTCAACAATTATACTTAGTTAAAGAAGTTTAAAGATAAATAAAGCGAAGACAGAATTTTCAGTTTCCCTTTCATCCCTGTTCGATCTCTTATCTTTCTTCTTTGAATCAACCAACTTTGTTGGGGGTATACTAAAATTCAAGCAACGAATACTTAAAAACAATCATTTGATATGTTAAAACATTGTGTTTTTTAATTAAGCAAACATTGCTCAAGCCATTTACTGCTTTCGTTACATGTCGTCTGTGTGTCTTTTACCATTGTTTACATATACGTGCTTTTTTCTTATTCGTTTATTCAATGTATTTATAATAATGGTATACACAGACACGCGAAATCCTCATTATTTATCTTTTCATGTTTTTATTAATGGTATATGTAATCGTGCCGTTTTCCCATAGAAACTGCTTTGTAATACTTATCACAAAGTATATTGGGAAAACGTACCTGGTTTCCTGGTTGGTTTCTTGGGTGGTGATTGTAGTCTATTCTGTAAACATATGATAAAGATAAAAGGCCCATTGGGCCTCAATGTCCACCTGATTTGAACAGCAGCTTAATTTTTATTTGGTTTCTGGTTAATATTTCCATTTTCAAGTGGAGCCCCCATTGGAGATGGAGGGTAAGTTCAATCATTTGAACAAATCTGACCAGATAATTCTCTTCTCGGAAGCATATTTCCTACCAAATATGGTTAAAATTGATCCTATTAATGTGGAGAATGGGAAAACACGAAAAGTAATATTTATTATATGAGTTTAACTTAATATATACCAACATGAGTATTTAAACCTCTTTTTTAACTACAGGGTCACGCCTCGAACAAACTTCGTTCTCAACGCCCATAGGTAATACGAATGCAAGCATTAAGCTTAATTTTTCTTTGGTATGTCTTTGAGGCAATCCTGAAGTATTCTTCTGCTAAATCACTTCTTTTTGGTTGTCTTAGACTAACTGGAAATATTGTAGAACAAGCTTTTTCGTGTGGAAACTTCCTTTCTAATCGCCGAATGGCTTGGTGTGATTCCAGTAGAGTCGTGTTCTAATAGACAGGTCACCATCATGACATAAGGTAGGTGATTGTAAAAGTCTTCTTGACTGACTGCACTTAACATGGTTCACATCGGACTGTGGATTGAGTATTGCTTTATGCTTCTTTCGAATATCAAGGAGACACACATTCGTATTGTGTTCCTTGATCCGATCGAAAATCTAACAACAAACTCTTCAATAATGACTTAAGGCTCTGCATTTGCTATGCTTCGTCCATTTCGTAAGACTTACCATTACTATCATTATTACCGTTCATTGTTTCCCGAACCTTATTCATACTAATCATAATATGTAAATTGATTGATAGTTTTGTAAAGGTATATATTTAAAGGTTTGTAATTATATTGCAAGAGGATAAGCCAGAAGCTCTCCATCTCTGGTATCCTCATACGGTCTGGGTAAAAACGAAAAAGAATACACAATATTTCCTTTCACACTTCGCCAAGGACCCACCACTGGCATATGCTAAAATATGTTTCAAACCATCTTTGTGTTGAGATTTTACTGGCATCAGTATTACAATGATCGGTTGGGAGAAAAATATGTGTGACATAATGGGTAGTTGTCAAACTTTGTTACAGTAGTTCAAACGCACTTTGACCGTCCTCATTCCAGATTAATCTGGTTGACGTCTCTGACAACTTATTTTAAAGTCTAACTATCTCAGAAACCGTTTTCAGAAAGCTGACATAATAGCTACATTGCCTCAGAAAGGGTCTCAGTTCATTTAGAATTACAAGAATTTACCATACTTCTACATTAACTTTTTCTGAATCAATTTAGATGCACCAAACAAAAACAAATGTACTTCAAATCAAGACTTTCATCTTCTTTCAATCTAGCTTTTTGAGTCTGTCGAATCCTTTATTCATATTGTCAGTGGTCTATTCAAATATCCTTCCAAAGATGATATAACCTTTGTAGACCAAACAAATGCCCTGGCTCAAAGTACACGCACGCTTTCTATTAGATTTCAAATATTACAGGGCTGTTGTTGAGGCCAAACGGCATTATGTTGCATTGAAACAACCATGTCAACCTGCAGATACACAGCGAGTATATCCAACATGCAGAACAATTTTGCACCCGTGAATTTTTCTTATTAGTCATAAATCCTTGGTATCCCCTAAATGATCTTGAAGGTCTTAAAAAAGACCTATTATCGACATAAAACCTAAGAACATTGTCCGTTTTCTACAACGGATGCCCATGGACTCGAGTCTTGACCTATCACAACTTTTGTGAGCATACTTGTAACTTCCTTGTCCACTTTTTCTTTGGCATGGTGTGGCGAACGTTTTGGAAATTACTTGATCTGTCTTGCCTTCTACGTCTCTATCTTGTGTTTCAACACATTGTTTGTTATATTTTTTTGGGGTCTAACGTTCAACAACATATGCCTAGGTTATATCGAGAAGGTGTCTGTTTGTGATAGTGCGCACTTATGGCTACTTTATAATGCTGTCTCATTAAAAATAACACTCCTCGGACAATATTAACACAATTTTTCACTCGGTCACATTATCCTGACACCGAGCCAACCAGTCCTTCCCTTAACAAGAAACGATGTGAACCAAGCAGGGATGAGAAGATTTTCGAATTTTAATTTATTAGGTTTGCGCCACCGGGGGTCGAACCTGCGCCTCCCGATCACGAAGCGAACGTTCTTCTCACCAAGCTACCGCGCCGGTAGCTAGGCTTTTATCTAAAGCAGAAAAAATATCACTGTGATTAATCAACAACTGCTTAACATTTACCGCCTTCATCGTTGTCAAGTTCCCAGTTGATTCTGTTATATTCTTCAAGCTTTAAGGTAACTCCTTTTCCTCTTTTGCCACTGTGACACACTCCTTAGGTTTATGAAGGTTCGCAACCCAAATATATGTATTTTCTACACGGTCTGAACGTTATTAGAAATATTTTAAGAGTCAATGTATGTGTTTTTCTTAACTGTTTGAACGTCGTTGGAAATATTCAACAGATGAACTTGACTACGCGTAGCCAATGTTTTTTTTTGCAGAACTTAACATTTTACTATGTTCTATTGCGGCAAAATATTTTGGATTCTTACTACATGTATACATACTCTGATTAAGTTGTTTATTGTTTAGTAAATTGTGTTCCTTAATTATACATGTATGCATTCTGATTTGATTGTTTATCGATGTGTCTCTGTACAAGATAATCACAGATTAAATTTGATTGTTTATTTATCTTTTCTTCTTACAATTTATAATCTAATTTACGTTTTCATGTTTAAGTAGAAAATACGAAAAAACCAAAACAATATTCAAAAATTAAAAGTCCCTGGGCAAATAAAAAGAAAATTGGAGATGCGCACAGAAAAATATTATTATAAAACTTAAAAGGAAATATCACAAACTTGTATTAAATAAGAAAGCAAAGCAGTCCGTCCATAGGAATGGCAAGAGGAGTATGAACCTATGAAATGGTGTTACCACCTACTAGAGCAGAGATGACATTATAAAATTATTAAATATTTCTAAAATAACTTGAACTTGAAATTTTATTATATTGGGGAAGGGGTTTAAATGTTGACGAAGCAAGTATTATGATCTAAAAATGTAGCAACAACAGGACACAAGATAAAGATAATATAATAAATCCTTGCAATGCAATTTCAGATTTAACTGTTTATTGTTAAATAATCTGTCTACAAACAAAAGATACTCTCATTTAATTTTAATTATTCATTTTTTGGCGTGTGAATAAGTTCTTTATTGTTGATTTATTTATTATCTTACAAGATATACATAACTTTTCATTGTTAATTGGTTTATCTTCATACAATGTATGCACTGCTTTAACTTCTATATTTATTATTTATTGATTTTTCTACTTATAATATTTACTTTACTTTAAATTGTATTGGTTTATTGATTTGCCTTGCAATTATACACTAATTTAACACTTTATAATATATTAATCTGTCTTAATAGTATATGTATTTTTTATATAGTAATGTATATATATTTAATGATTTCTCTTTTTACAATGTATACTTCGATTAAACGTTTAAATGTTGATTGGTTTGTCTGTTTTCCGTACATTCTCTGCACTTATTTCGTTATGTTGTTGACTGGTCTTTTGACGATACACACACTAATTACATGTCAATTTTTTAATGAATGTTTATATAAGGAAAACAGGAGACGTGCACAGAAGACAAAAAGCATACAATTAATCAACGAAAAGAAAACATATAATTAATTTTGTGTAGTCTTGTGGTTACTTGATTTGTCTTCTGACAATAATATATATATATTTATTCTGTTTTAACTGTCGTGCTGTTAATGGTCTTAGTAATGCTGTTTGTTTTGCTGATTGTTATGCCGTCTGTTGCATCTTTTTCGAACGTACATAATATTCGTCTTGTCGAGAATTCACGTTCTTAGTCTGGTGTTGCTTGGTGAAGCGGCTAATTACTGTTTACCTATTGTACGCTGGAACACATTTTTCATTTTGTTAAACAACCAGATAAACAAACAAACAAACAAATCTTTCAAGAATTTTTCAGACTAGTCTGTAGCGGTACAATTGGATTTATACTTTTGACCGTTCCCCCTCTGTTGTGTTAATTATAAAGATAAGGGGCATGTATATATGTTTATGGTTTTTTTTAAATATCAACGCAAGATCATTCGTTATATTGCATTATGCTAACAGGCAACCTAGAAGTACATAAGACTCCTTAAGGATGCGAATAATGCCACTAAACGCTATAACGTCTAGGAGGTTTATGCCGACATTACCGGCCATATTTTTTCATCCGGAAAAGAATAATAAATTTTAGATTTCATATTTTAAATGCTCCATTTAATATTCAAGCATTTACTATTAAGATTTGGTTATTGGGTTGCGCAAACTATTAAATAATAAATGTTCCAATATATAAGACCACATCAAAATTCTGATACAAAGGCTACATTAAAGATTTGAAATTTAAAATGCAAACCATATCTAAAGCTTTTATATAACAAGCGGCGAAGTTACATTTTGTATTGGATGAGATCGTATCTCCCCTTTGAAATATTAAACTCTAAAAAAATACTCCAAATCATAAATACTTACACACAGATGTTTAAGCGTCTGAGGGAGATACGGGTTATGGGATAGATCTATTTAAACATACAAAAAAGTTAAACGTACCACTGATGCGAATTATAACAAAAGCGATTGAGGTTTGGAGAAAGTGATTATCGTTTTTCGCTTTATTTTTTGATAATCAATTTTATAAGATTATTAAAATAAATAGTCCATAACAAAGGTTAAAATTGTATGGAAACAAATACCCCTATTTTACCTTAGAATTTATAAGCATAGTGCAAGTAGCATGTTTTTATATGATATTCCCTTATTTAACACACCGGTGTAAAAACTAACTGTAGAGCGACTATAATGCCTTTGTGTGCTTGATCTTTGAGCGTGTTTTATGAATAAAATTGCTATTCAAATAAACAATTACGCAAAATGTTGTTCTTGTGAGTACTCTGATCTGATTGGTAAACTCTCTGACAATTAGGCCCCGCCTATTATATCGCAAAGGGGCGTGTCTATTATTTCAGTTACCGGCTCTCTTTTTGTTGATATCTTTTTGGAGTTTAGTCGAAACATTGTGTTCAGAATGAAGATTAAGATTTATTCTGAACACATGGATTTATCAACCTATTTTTAAGTTTAGATGTATTCACAGATTATATTTATATATATTTATTATATTGTATCATAAATTTTATAATTTTTAAAATTCAAAATGCGTATTATGATAGAACAACATTATCGTGTAGTCACCCTTGGTATGCCAGGGCAATACGCATTTGTCTCAGTACCAAGGGAGCAATATTGTTCACCATGCCCACACTCGCATGAATAAGTTTTTATTATATGTTTATCAACAACTAAAAAGAACAGTTTTTGATAAAGACAAATCTGTGTTGCAACTCTCAAATTCATTAATTGAAAACAAAAATCCATAAAATTTGATTTAGTGATAATACATATTTACGGTAGGATTCCTAAAGTTATAAACTGCTGCTACATTTTTATTCATCCTGTTTTGTATAGTATTTTAAAACAAGCGAAGGGACGAGAAAGATCGTCTGCCAACATCAACGTCAACCAAAACGCTTGATGACATTAATTCTTTTGACGTCACGCGCTGGACAATAATGGAAAATTAATTGCCTTGGTTAACAAAGAAATATCAATTTTTTACAAATATGTATGAAATCAATTAAAATTTGAAAATTAATTAAGTTATAACAATAAGTGTTACCATAATGACGCCGAATTAGAAATAAAAAACATGCTTGACTATTATGAATGGGGCACTTTAAGTGATAAAATGATTATTCGTTAGTTGTAGGATAACGTGAAATAAGTTGCATTCTTAGATTTGTTTTAAAAAGAGAGATAATTGAAAAATACAATTTTATGGACAGATGTTGTTGTCGTGATTTTTGGTGATGATGATGATGATGATGATGGTGGTGGTGGTGGTGGTGGTGACGTTTGTATACTCTGATGAGTGCACAGTGTATTATAGATAAGTAAATTTAATCTCGTGTATAATATTTTAAAGACACACGTTAATTAAAACCAATTTCTTTTCTTTTAATTCTTTTTAACAATAACATATCACGGTAATAAAAAACGATCAATCAGGCCGTTCTAATGGCGGTATATAAAACAAAACTTTGATTTCCATTCAAGAAGAACTGCTATCAACGTGTTTGCTTTGAAAGTGAAACAAATGGTTTAATTGATCGAACAGAATATTGTCTTTTTTTAGTTACTGGTATCCTGGTATGAAGTAGCTAACATGAGAATGATTAATCGGAATCCGAATGTAAGTAGAAACCTTTTAAATATCACACCCAACCAACTATGCGTGGCCAATCGACCGCATTCAAATGCAAAACACATCCTTCTTTACTAAGCCGAATAGATATCTGTTGAGATAACATGTTTAAATAAGAACGATGAAAAA
The DNA here is from genome assembly GCA_032359645.1 of Pododesmus macrochisma. NCBI lineage: Eukaryota > Metazoa > Mollusca > Bivalvia > Pectinida > Anomiidae > Pododesmus > Pododesmus macrochisma. The sequence continues at coordinate 19,920 of JAUMGZ010167061.1, forward strand.
ATTAACAATTCATATTCAAGATCAAAGCAATGGTTAATCGTAAGATATACGAAAAAGTCAATTTGAATAGCCAAGTACCTCTTATTTTTCGCCTATAATGCATTCTATCACCATTCATGATAATTAAGTGCTACCACATCAATTTTGATAAAAAGTTTAATATACTAATAGATACCATCAGATCTTTATTTTCCAGCTACTTTTGTTATTGTTATATAATTCATAATTTTCTTGTTCAGCATTTCTTAGTGAATAATCTGTTGAAGAATCCATTAATCTTTGTAAATACTTAATTAAAAGACTATTCTTAACAACATCATTATACGATGTTCGAATCGACTCAGTTCACGAACGATTGCTTGACTTTGTTATACACTCCAAACATATTTCAAATATTTTACATGCAACTTATCACAAAACATATATCTAAAAGATTTTTCTACAGTATAATCTGGACGTTTAACCATTGATTGGTCAGTTTTAACTGTACCCTAGATTTCACTGCCATACAATATAATAGATTTATCAATGTGATCACATATATGCAATTTGGTGTTACATTTTGGCTTGTTATCCCCAAATCGCTTTATTTATTTGAAATGTGTTTTTAGATCTTGCTTATATAGGTCATGCTAACAGTTTGTAAATGAACCAGAGGAGCTAAAAACAATTCCTTAATACTTGTAAGATGATACTTGTTAAATTTCTTTGTTTTTATAGAAGAAATGTTTGATTGGTTTCTTACTCTTTTGCAAAAGGTTGCAATTATTGTTTTCTTTAGATTAACAGATAGACACGTGTGTTAAAACTTTTAGCTGGTATTTTGTAATAGGCTGTTGTATGTTTATGACACAATTTTTGGCCTTAGAGGAAAATATTGGGTGCTCAAATTATTAGCTTCTATTTTGTGATAGGTTATGTGCTAGAAATATTTAATGGTATTTTGTAATAGGCTGTTGTGTGTTTATGACACAATTTTTGACTTTAGAGGAAAATATATCTGGGACAACTGCACATTTTCAAACTGCACAGCTATTTCTAGATATTTCAGACGGCTTTTTCCTATATGTTTCAATACAAAAAATTGCGAATTAACGACTTATTGTACTGAAAATCGGTTGAAAAGTTTGTAATTGGTATCGTAAGCAAAATTACGAAGTTTCGAAAAAATTGAGGTAAAATTTAAACCCCAATATATTGACGAACTAATGAAGATTACTTACAGATGATAATGTGGCATCCTTTACTTGTAGTCTACCACATATGTCTTTTATGCCGTGAAGCCTTGACGTCGTCAGGTGACACCCAGTGCTCTCTTTAGATGTTTCGACTCTTAACCACGACATTCTCCGTCTGGTGGGTCAGTAGTGGTGGCCAAACCACTCTTCGTCTATGGCTTCCACAACGGCTCTTCTCATCGGTGACATATCCAGAACGATGCCTTCTCGGCAGCTTCTCCTAGTTGTCTGATGGCTGCAGTTCTATGTCTCCTTGTGATGCATGTCGAATGCAACGTCCTCCATACCGACTGTACAGGAAAACCTCTACATCCATCTTCCACAGGGAACAGCCATACAGTCCACCTTTTACGTCTGCACTTTTCCATCTGCTCATCATACTTTGCTTTCTTGCATTCATGGGCTTCCTCGCAGCCTTCCTTCAATGGTTTGGTGGGCTATATGGTGATGATGAGTCTGGATAGCTCTGACCAGATCACAATGTCAGGCCTCAGAATCGTCTCCACGATACCTGGGAAAACGAGCTTCCTTTCCAGGATTGCCCTCATCTCCCATGACTTTGCCCAGTCCAAAATGAGCAACGAGGCGTTCCTGTTGCTTTTTCACCTGATCTAACAAACTTGAACCCATGCTGATCTGATCTTGTACACGTTCTTTTCTTTCTTCTCTCCACTTCAAGGACATCTGGAAGGACCCGAAGAACATTGTCATGCCCCAAAGTGTATCTCCCCTGCCATAGTGCTTCTATATATCCTGTTAAATGTGAGACAGTGTGCCTCTCTCTCCGCAGAATTTACAGCAAAGGTCTTCCGTCAGAATCCACTGATAGAGGTTGATTGGGGATGATTTTGTGTCGTACACGGATCTTAGCATGAAATATATCCTGAAGAGTTCTTTTCTCCATAACTGTGTCCATGTCATTCTCCTCTCTTAGGGGGTTTCATCTGGTCCATACCCGTGCTTGTTGAGTCCTACAGATGTATGCTTCCTCATTTCATCTACAGTGCTTCTGATTTCTTTCTGCACCATTTGCTGTCTTTCGTGAGCGCTTGCCTTCTCCCACTTCTGAAAATGGGATAAGCCAATTCGTTGCCTTCCGACACAAGTGTTCCCAATGATGTCCCTCAGCTCCAGCATACTTTCTGATTCCTCAACAGCCGATGTTGCAGACAATGTCAGCCCAGTTCTTATTTGGATACCTTCCTCACTGATATTAGTGTCTTTGGAGTCATTTAGCGTTTTCATCAGGCTGCAAAAGATTCCACATTTGACATCGGGATCCCATACAGTAACATCAGCAAGGTCAGCCGTGGGAGCATGCCATGCTGATATATCCAGGTTTTGTACTTCCCTGGCAGTCCTGACTTATCAATCTCCTTCATCCGTTGGTGTACTTGATTATGTGTGTCTTTATGGTTCTGGTTGTCACTGAGTGTGTAATCAACCCATTTCCCCAGGCATTTGACAGGGCAGCCAATGATGTATGGTATCTCTCCCCATTGGACCCCAAGTCGTCCCCTCCTCACAATCATACATCTTTATTTGCAAGGTTTAAACCGAATCCGCGCGTATGACACCACCTCCTCCAACGTAGACAGTACCCATCTGGCCTGTATATGTGTAAATGCTGTGACTGTCAGGTCGTACATGAAGCCTCTGTTGAGAGGCTGGTAGATGCCAGACTCCATTCTTGGTCCTCGGGTTCCCCACTCTGCTGCCTTTATAATGAGATTTATTCCTATGATGAACAGTATTGGTGAAATTATGTATCCTGTCACTATTCCCATTTCCAGTTCTGGTCAAGCTATATTGCTCTACCCGACTGTGAACCTCTCAGCTTTATCCCTTTGAAATAGCTCGTTATAATCTTCTTGATATATTCAGGGATGTGATAATGTGGGACATATCCGTAGGCGTTGGCAAGGTCTAACCAAACCACCGTCAGGTTGCCGTTGTTCCTCATGGCTTCCAATATACTCTACGCGTCCTGAAAACCCCGGAATTTCTCCTTTCTGGATTGAGGTGTCGATGTACCCATTCTCAGTCACATAGGACGTCATTAACTTTGAAAGAATTGAAAAGATCTTCCCATCAACGCTCAACAAGGAAATAGTCCTAAACTGATTTTCTGTTTTTTGGTCTTTCTCTTTGGATGCCAAAATGCCCTGTTTCCTTCCAACACGCCGGTTTCGTCCCTTTCTGTCATACTTTCCTTATGCGCTGCCACAGTCTCCTCGGCAGTCTTAGACACTTTCTGTACACCTTGTACGGTATCCCATTTAGTTCCGGAGCCTAGCAGATCTTGCCTTTCTTACCATTGTATGAGTAAAAACAGTTTGAACACCCATAAAAATCCGCCCTGAAGACTTCAACAAAGCCTTTTGATACACTGAAAGCAACACTGCTAGTCCTTCCGCTTCTTGTCGTTGGCGATATACACCCCCACCCTGGTCCTAGGGTCAACCTAGGAAACATCCACCCCTGTGGATACTGTGAAATTCGACGGGGTTTGCTGCGACGATTGCAGTAGTTGGCACCATCGATCATGCCCGAGTATGTGTTTATCGGAGTTCTCGGTACTAAATTGATAAAATGTACAATGGATTTGCTGAAAATGTAATTCAATCAATGTCAACAATTTTATATTCCATAGCTACGAACTAATTTTGTCAAACACCTTCGACCCGTTATTAACAGTAAGCAACACCGACCTCGAGAGGAGCGTTAGCTTTGCACCACATCATACTAGTAGCCCCAATACATCGAGAAGGCGGCAGAATAACAGATCACATATCCACGCAGTCGTCCCATCATCAATATCGGACAGTAGCTCACTGCCACAGTCTCGTAGTGACACAGACAGTAAAAACCAATCCAAAACGTCAGATCCATTCCCTGATATAGCTAACAAATCTAAAGAAAACCTAAGAATCCTTACGTTGAACTGTAGGAGTGTCTTGAACAAAAAATCAGAACTGTCGGCTGCTATCGAGTTCATCAAACCATATGTAATATGTGGCACGGAATCGTGGGTCCGATGTATTAAGCCCGGTCTTGCTCCAACTCCGGACGCTATACAGAATAGTGAGCTTTTCCCACCCGAGTACACGACATACCGAAATAATCGTAATAGTAACACATAGGAAGGCGGAGTGTTTATATATGTACATAACTCCATTACATCACCTGAGTCGGTTGAATTCGTCACAGAGTGTGAGCTTGAGTGGACTAAAATTCAGATAAGAGGATACAAAGCACTACTCATAGGGTGTTTCTATTTACCACAAAGACATACTGAACTTGTCGAACTCGCTCAACAATCTTGGCTGAACCACAACCTTAGAAGGATGTTAAGGAAGAAAAGTAAGCTTTATAGAAAAGCTAAGAAGACCTTAGACTGAAATCCCTACAGAATCCATTAGCGCGAGTGCCAAACGAGCTTCCGGAGAGCGGAATGGGACTATGTGAACAATATAATTCAGGAAGGGTTCCTGTCCGAGAACTTTAAACCATTCTGGAGTTATGCCAAGTCAAAACGAGAGGACAATATAGATGTAGCCCCCTTGAAAGATGTGGAAACTTAGTCAGCGACAGTGTAAATAAGGCTTACATCTTAGTAGACCAATTCCACTCTATGTTCACTAAGGATGATGACACCACAAAGTCACCTGTAAGACATTACAGCATTACACCGCTGACATCCCTAAGAATGACCGTGAAGGATGTACATAACCTATTGAAAGACGCCAAAGTGCGGAAAGCTTCGGGCCCCCACGGTATACCGAACATCGTACTGAAACAAGCAGCGGACGCGATCGCGCCAGGATTAACGGCCATTTTCCAAAACTCCATCGACTCTGGATCTCTACCATCCGATGTGAAAAGTGAGAACATCAGCCCAGTGTTCAAGAAGACTATTGTCCGGTATATCTGACTTCAGTGCCGTGTAAATTACTTGAGCACATTGTATGTAAACACTTACTGGACCACCTAGAGTCAAACAGGATCCTGACCTCGCTCAATCATGGCTTCAGGAGAGTTTACTCGTGTTAAACCCAACTAATCGCTGCTTCAAATGATCTAATGTCATCATTCGATAAGGGACAACAAGTTAATTTCATAGCCTTGGATTTCTCCTGCATAAAATACATGAATATGGGATACAGGCTCACTCCATTCGTGTTAGTGACCGCCAGATGAAAGTTGTCGTAGAAGGTGAATCATCGAAATATGTACCTGTCCTCTCGGGAGTCCCTCAGGGCAGTCCTTGGTCCTTGGACCTGTCCCTTTTCTGTGTCACGTGAATGACCTCCCTGATGTGGTTAAGTCACAAGCTAGGCTCTTCGCCTACGATTGCTTGATATACAGAGTCATCAACTAATTCACCGACCACAGCATACTTCAAGATGACCTTCACCAACTTGAGCGATGGCCTAAAACCTGGGTTATGCGTTTTAACGCTAAAAAGTGTTGTGTGATGCGTGTGAAACCCAAGTCGTCCTTTTCTACTCATTGGACAATATTATTCTACAGGAGGTAAATGACCTAACATATCTCGGGGTACTGTTGTCAATTGACATGAAGTGATCAAACCACGTGAACTATTAGATTAACTAGTAAGGCCTAATTCACCTTAAGCTTTCTTCGTAGGAATCTAAGTCTGTCTACCAGAAACAAATTTTTTTTTGCATACTTAGCACTTATCTCTTCCACCTTAGAATACAGTGCAGTTTTGTGGGATCTATTTCTTTCCAAGGATGTAGACCAAATCGAGTTAGTACAGAGGAAGGTTGCCCGTTCCATAAAGGGGGATTACCGTAGTAGACATCCCGGGTGTGTCACATATATGATAAATGAGCTAGATCTCCCCAATCTCCAACAAAGGAGGAAAATCATCAGACTTTCTCTACTGTTCAAGATCGATTACGGCTAGATTGCTATCGACCCAAATGCTTGCCTGAAACCCGCAAAGCAAAGAGGACGCATTACTCAAAAACATTATAAAGACTGGTACACCTAATGCCGATGTCCTAAGATCCTCAGTGAAAAACAACAGTCGATGTTTCGAAGTACCAAGTGGCAAAACGGAACAATTTCGAAATTCGTTCTTTTTAAGGTTCATCATTACACTTGTCGTCAACAGCTGTTCAAGTTCAAATTTCTTCGTAATGTTGCAACAAACTTACACATGTTATACATTATTGGAATTTGGCTGAAATGTTCTTTCTGATTATGAAAAGACCTCTTGTATAAACGTTATGAAAATATGAAATTTTTGGCAATAAATGTAGCCTTTTTTTGTAAAAAATGAAGAAGTCAATAACAAACATTTTTCGACTTTTTTCAGCAAGAAAAAACAATAACAACGCTAGCGTCTTTTTATTAAATGCCCGATGGTAGGTTTTCTCATGGGGGCAGAGACTTCATTTGTACAATCTTGAGTCCCTTCCCCTAAGGATGCTACTTGCAAAATTTTGTTGAAGTATGCAACTAGTTTCCGAGGAGATGTCGTTTCAAGGCATGCAGTCAAATTTACCTCTTGTGGCACCGTCCACCTGTTCTCTAAGGGAGTGGGGTTGTCAGAGACTTCATTTTGTACAGTCAAGGGAGTGGGGTTGTCAGAGACTTCATTTGTACAGTCTTGAATCCGCTTCCCCTAAGGATGTTTCCCGCCAATTTGGTCGAAATATGCCAAGTTGTTTCCGAGAAGATATTTTTAAAGGCACACAGTCAAATTTAACCCTTTTGGCCTCGCCCACCTAACCCCTAAGGGCGGGGGTAGGGGGGGTCAGAGACTTCATTTGTACACTCTTAAATCCCCTTCCCATAAGGATGCTGGTTGAAGTAGTTTAAGAGGAAATGTTGTTTAAAGCAAAAGTTTATGACGGACGGACGACGGATGGAATTTGTATGAAAAAATTCCAGATGGACCTATTGTCCTCCGAGGGACTAAAAAGAACTGAGTAAAAGGCCTTATATTAAATAGACACAGCCTCGTGCCTAACAGTAATCCAACGGCTGGACCATAATGGTATAAAACACTAGGAAATAGTATACAAATATTTCATGCCTTTTTGGGAAACAGTCAAAACTACATGTATATCCTCGAGTTTTTATGGTAAACCCGATGAACTACTTCCCGAGGCCGAAGGCCGAGTGAAATAGTTTACCGGGTTAACCCTGAACACCAAGGGGATACAGTTTTGACTGTTTCCCAAAATGGCATGAAATATTTGTTTTGTTACCCATGAAATTTCAACAAAATGTCCTTAAAGGCCTGCATTTAAGATCCCGCCCAGTTTTTTGTGGGAGGAGTTCATTTGACATTATCTGTAGACTGTGTTGGGTTAAGCAATAAAATTGCCGCCAGGTGGGGATTAGTGTCCAGAGGAATACATCTTTGATGTTAGC